>JAYMFT010370464.1:0-21700 GCA_038088735.1 Panulirus argus
TCTTTACACAAATAATTATAAGGGTACCATTTTAATTCTCTCGTATATTACATAAGGACTCGAAATTCCCTTTATGAATTATACTGAGAGTCAAGTGTGCAGTGCTGGCCATGACACTGTGAACGTACATATGTCTATGAAAGATGTCATCAAGGCGTGTATGTACGTATGTGTGTGCGTTTCAGACTGCCGTGGAAACTGTGGCAGTGACTGGCTGTTTAAAAACTGAGTGGTGTGGTGTGGCGCACGGCAGTGTATTCCAAATAACGATTCTGCGGTGGTCTTATTAATGGCGTGAGGGAATTTCTGAAGTGTCTTGCCTCAGATATTGTTACACGTTACTGTGTCGCCAACAAAGGGAAAGATATTGGACTGCGGTTGACCAGCGGCTACCGTCCGTGGCACCTTGTGGTGGTGTTGGTGTGATAGCTTGGATATATATATATATATATATATATATATTATCCCTGAGGGGAGAAAGAATACGTCCCACGTATTCCCTGCGTGTCGTAAAAGGCAACTAAAAGGGGAGGGAGCGGGGGGTGGTAATCGTCCCCTCCTGTTTTTACTTTTCCAAAAAAAGGAACGGAGAAAGGGGCCAAATGAGGCTTTTCCCTCTAAGGCTCAGTCCTCTGTTCTTAACCCAACCTTACTTCTACGCGAGAAATGTGCGAATATGTATGAAAGTATGAATATATATGCAGGAAACGGAAAATAAGAAGTGTCAAGCGCTTTCGTAAAATTACATGGAAATTGATTATGAGACATAAGTAAGATTGTGAATACTTATGAATATTAATGTTATTCCTATAAGAGTACAATCAGTAGCATTACTCTTTGGATTAATTATTTTGTTTCATAATTGATTTTTGTTAGTTACATTGGCTCCCAAGCAAATAATGTGACCTTTGAAATATACCATTACAGTTTATTGTAACTCTTTTATCTTTAAATCCAAAGAAAAATAATTATTTTGAAGATGTCTAATTTTCTGTTGGAAGATTGGATGAGTAAAGGATTTTTATCTAGTAAGAATACGGCGGGAGGGGAGGTTGGTGAGGATGACGCGCAGGCGCGGTTGTAACGGGCAGGCAGAGGAGTTGGTGTTGGCGGAGGGAGGCGACCCCTGCATGCAGCTGATGCAACCGCGGCTGTCTGGCTGGTGTTGGCATGGCATAAGGAAACCAGAGACCCGGAGGTCAAGTTGAGGTAGACCCAGCCTCTCTGTTGTGATGGGTTGATGTTACGAATATAGTAATGTGGTAGTGGTGGTGTGGTAGGAGTGGTGGTGGTGAGTCGGTGTACATATCCTTGGCCTACTGATAGTGGTCTCGGTGGCATTACTGAAGGAAACTAGACACCCAGAGGTCAAGTTGAGGTGCACTGGGCCTGTGGTGTGGCGGAATGATGACAGAACCAGTGATGTGTGTGTGTGGTAGGGCGGCGTGCGTCCTTGGCACAGTGGTGGCAGAGGGGGGGGGTTGTTTTGGTGGTGGTGGTGGTGTTGTTGTTGTTATGGTCATGAAGGCGTTGTTGTTGTGATGGTGTGGCGTACATACACGCGTCCTTGGCCCAGTATTGGTGGTGGTGGTGGTGGTTGTGGTGGTGATGGCGAGGGTGACAGTGAAGGCTCATTGTTCCGCCACGCTGGAGGGGACTTCCGCCTCTGCAGGGGGAAGGTGAAGCTTCTGTCCGATGACTGTCCCCCCACTCCTAGCACCTGCCTACCCTCACTCCCCGCTACCCATACCCCCTCCCACGTCAGGCCCCACCTCACCTCACTTCACCTCACCTCACCTCACCTCACCTCACCCTACAGCTTGGGCAAGCCACGGGAAGCTCTGGGGGGTTGAATTTCTACGAGCGTGAGGCTGTGGCACGCTGGGCGGAGGCGGTACATCGCGTGTTAACAATAGGTTTTAAGTTGTATACGGTTTGTGGATACTGGCATCCGCTCCGCTCCAACCAGCTGGTCCGAAGGGGAGGAGCTCCTAGTAAGCTGATACTCCGCTAAGCCTTGTTTATCCGAGATTAATGCGTGGCAGGACAGAAGGGGCCGAGATTGGGAATTGCAGGTAGCGTTCAGGAGCGTTGCGTTTGGCCCAACAGACACACTGCTCGTCTGATCATATACGTTGTTGACCATTGCCCAGCGTTTAATGTGCGTTTGTCATCGTATTATACGCATGGGAACCTCTCATCCCACTTCTGTAGCTTTAATTCTATTCTGTGCACTTATGTTTGTCTAATGCTTGTACTGTAATGCCTCGCCCAAGTCATAAAATGTGGAGCTGGTAGATAACATGAGGAAACTTTCACCCGCTATCTAGGCCTGGCCTCTCCTCTGGTATCATTGGGGCAGTCGGAATGGCGAACTTCCTTCCTGTCTGTTGCGTGTCGTCCACTCCCTGGACCGAGACTGGCGATTGACGGGGCGGGTGTAACGCTGTCAGGACAGTAGGTGACGAGGGGTTATGGGTTTCGTACCATCATCATCCCTCTAGCTATGTACCAGGGCACCCCTCTTCTATCTCCCTGTCACCAAGACACACCCACCCGGGCCTTTATGGTGTCTTGGCTTTTCCTGTGGTATGGTTTAGCACCGCTGATGGGACAAGACACTCGCTCCTGACAACCAGAGGGCCTAGGGTAACATTCGCTCCCCCGGCGGATATGATTATTACCCGGGAAATGTGGGTTGGGTAAGGGGGAGGGAGGCTGGCTAGTGGCGAGGGTTGTGAGTGGAACATCTGGGTTGACTGGGGTGGGTCGACTGGAGTCTGGGGGTCTGTTATGGCTGCCCACATTGAAGCAGGACGGAGGCGAGAGACAAGCAATACACATGGAGGAGGAGACTAGAACACTCTTGCTGCCGGGGAACCTTGACTGATAAAATCTTAGGGTAATTGTTTTTTGTTTAATTAGGAGGGAGTGCGGCTCATTGTGTAATTCGTCTTGTCAGAAATGCGTCATGCTCATTAGCTGTCCTCAAACCAGTTCTTGTGTGGAGGTATAATGCGAGAGGTCCCAAAGTGCTGTAATTAGATAACAGGTAATGTGGTTAGGCAGGTGTGATCGTTGGAGATTTTACACCGGCTGGGTTGCTGCCTTTTGCTTTAGTGCCATCACGCGACGCATCAGGACACTTTAACAGCTCTGTATAAAGTCGTCGAGTATTGTCGCTGGACTCTGTTGAGATGTGTGTGTGTGTGTGTGTGTGATGGGGAGGTGCTATAAAAGCTGTGGTTGAAACAGTTGCCTTCATGCAATTCGCTGCAGTCAAGTGATGAAATTGATTGAATTGAGTCGTCTGTGATGGACAGCTGTGTATGACCCGCCCACAGCCCACAACACACCTCACCCCAAGCACCACGGGTGTCGGGCGGCGCCGTGCACGACAGACTGGATGAATTGTGACTCATCTTACGTTCAAGTACGCTGGCACCAGTGCCTTGAGACCAGCAAGGGCACACGAGGTGCAGGTGGTTAGAGAGAAAGAGAGAGAGGGAGAGAGCAGCACAATGGATGGTCTGGCATGGTGTGGCAGCCCAGCAGTGGTGGGCGGCACATTGTGGTGCATATTGTGTGGAATGCTGGCATGATTCTCTCTCTCTCTCTCTCTCTCTCTCTCTCTCTCTCTCTCCTGGTGTTCGTCGTGAGCTGGCGACCCTGGGGCGTGGCCCTGGGCTACCGATGCATTCATTGCTCCTTTTGAGTCAAGATTCGTTCCCCAGCTTTGTCTACTGGGCCGCTGCCACTCATGGGTGTGTGTGTGTGTGAGAGAGAGAGAGAGAGAGAGAGAGAGAGAGATTGAGAGAGAGCATATTTTTTCTTCTGCCATGGCTAACCTCAGGAGGTAGTGGGTCATGTCTGCTGGAGAAGTTCACACGTTTCCTGGATTTTGTTTTGTTTGTTTTTGCATCTTTTTTTTTTGTGGCTGATGAATAACACTACAGCTTCCGTGTGGGCGGCGTCCTGCGTCACACGTGTAGGGCGGCTGCTGCTGCTGCCTCCTCCCGCCCCACTCCGCCCTAACTAGCTACACTTACGCCACCCATACACGCACTCGATCCCACACACACACAGACGCACTCAGAGTCCATTAACACACCGCTCATGCCTCTCCCACATACACACTCATCATCAACATACTACTCGGGCCCCTCCCACACACACGCACTCACCCGCCATCAACACACCACACTCGGGCTCTTCCCTCACACACACACACACACACACATTGAAGAAGACAGTGAGAGCATAAATTGGCATGACTAAATGTTTTGGAGGTGTAGGGTGTCATCCACGTGGAAAGATTAGGCGTAAGGATATGATTACGTCTAGACTAATACTTGGGATGCAAAGAAAATTGGATGGGAATGTGGGGGAAGTTATTAGACGGCAGAAAAAGACGTGAGATGTGTTTTGCTGGAGGGAATGATAACACATGAGCATTATAATCACGACTGCACCCTACTGTCTAGGTTTAGAGTAAGGGGAGGTGACATGATCTGTAATGATAGTTTGATTTAAAGGGTTAGCAAGGTTCGTAAACTATGGAACTAATGCATACATATAGTAAGTTAATTGATGTATGTATGTGCGAAGCCAGTTGAAAATGGTACAGTATTATTACAGGGACCTCACCGTAATGTGGCAGGGCTCCTTTTAGTCTGGAGGTTAAAATTTTGAAACCTGACACTTGACCCCCCACATACGCGCACTAGCCATCAGCACAACACTCTTGCCCCTCTCTCTCTCTCTCTCTCTCTCTCTCTCTCTCTCTCTCTCTCTCTCTCTCTCGCCTCCCAGACTTCTCCAACTCCTATTATAGACCCTTCAAGTATTATTCCCCTTCCACACCCTTCCCACGCAGTGAACTCTGGTAACCCTCCCATACTATCCCGATGAAAGTTGGGACAGAAAATGACATTTCGACTATAAATTATTTCCTTAGAATTTGCTGTCACGCTTTAAGCATAGTAGGATAGAGATGTCAATAGTCTTTCCAGAACCTTTGTTGTTGTAAATGGAAGGGACCAGTCTTGATCAGTTGTAATAAGAGTAGAGTGAAATTGCGATCCCTAACAAACTGTGTACATACTCTTCATCACAATAAACAGATTGGCTCCCGCCCGAACATGGCATGTATGTTTACTAATCATTTACTTATCATCTTGATTTATTGTCACCCCATGAACTACACCAGTGGTGCCAGCTCCTCTCTATATTTACAGTCGTAGGTATTTAAGTACCTCGCATGTGGTTCGTGGTGTAATTGGTTACTATGATTACTTGAGGGTTGGTAAAATCATTGCTTCAATTCCGTGCGTTCTGTGGCATCTCTTGCAGGCGCTGCGGTTGTTATATATTTTAATATAGCCCTGAAGTGTGGTATGAAGCGTTGCAACTGATACTCAGACATCAGGATGGCAAATATATCGGATTTACATGGTAAGAGGTAGAGCGATACAACTTGAAGATTACATCGGTTCTCGCTAAAGGTGCCACTACGTTTCTTAATTTGTTGGCTTGACATAGCGATTCATAGTAAGAGGTATGGGTTCGTAACAGGGTATGTTTGGATGAGTTGAAACATAGCTGCTTACAATGTAATTGTAATAAATTACGTTCTGACAGGCAGAGACTGGCTTGCATCACTGCGGTTAGTAATAAAATGTTTTGATATGAAAGAACTGCTGTGTCATCGCGAATTTGAAGTGAATTACAGTTTTCGTAAGTTGAGGCCAGGCTACGTCGTCACTTGGATTCGATTTAAGTTTCATTTTGAAAAGTTAAGTTAACCTTGGTGTGATTTTTCTTTTCACGTAATCGAGTCATTGAGGAAAAAAGAAATCCCGTCGGCTGGCGAGGCCGACCAGGGCCTAAGAATATTGGGTTTCGGGTTGCTCGGCTAGGCTTGATAAAGTCCAGCAACCCTACCCTGCTTGCTGCTCAGGTTGTGATTCCACTTTGTAAACATCATTTCAAGGAAAATGTTTTGAAGCTTTCTTAGGGCAATTTTGTAAACATTTTACACATGATTTTTACAAACAATATATTCCTTAGCCTATCTGCAGATTAAAGAGAATCTACTTTTGTCTAATAAGTGACACGATTTCAGAGCAGCCGTTCTCTTGTTTTTGTTAGCTGTAGCTGCTATTGTCCTGAGAGAGGTTTCGAATGTTGTAACTCTAGCTGCTATTGTCCTGAGAGAAGTTTCGAATGTTGTATACGACGCTGGGGTTGGCGAGGTTCAGTGTGCTTGAGGGTGATAGATAGAAGTGGCCCACTGTATAAGGTGTTCCTCTTTCATCCAGGTTACCATGTGACGTGTGTTCCCTAAACAAAGACTCAGGCATCGTCGGCTAGGTTAGCTTATTTTCCTTAATCTATATATACAGAACGTTGCTGTTGGGGACATTCTTCTCTCATGCGTGTCTGCGACTAAATTTCTTCGTACTTACGACTCCAATGCGTTTTGTTGCTTTAAGTCTCCATTTATATCCTTTTTGCAACCAGTTGGTCTGTTACACCTTGGAGAAGGATATCCCATCATTTTATTTTCTCAAGACGTCTTGGGGTCTTGATGTTGGCCCGCAATATAGCTTGAACACCCGTGAACAGTTCTCTTCAGTGGATCTAATTTCCCAATTCTACCCAGTCTGTCATTCCAATAAGAAGCCTGCTTTGTATGCAGGTTAGGGACAAAACTTACCAGTTATTTGCTTTAGGGATACTTTATCCTGCATTTTTAAATTTCATTTTCATTGATATAGTTCATATGTACCCGGATAAAAATTAGTTGTTGGAAGGTTGAAATCGCTCATCAGTGAAAAGTTCATACCTTAGCTTGGCATATTCGATTATGTTGATTTGAATAACTTATTAGTAATAGACTGTCATTATTAAACTGAGTTAATGGTTAACATTTTGATTATTTAGATATATTGCACTGATAAGGTGATTTGCTTCATGAACCATCTCATGAGGCAGGTTGGTCGGGCAAGCGGTGTTGATGAGCGTCTAAGGCATGTGACACTCTCCAACAGAGATCTTCCAAATAGCTTTGAGTTGGCATTGTTTCTTTGCCCTGTTAAAGTTGTAGGGAATCCCTGGCACTACCGTCACGTTGCCGCCTTACGTAAGATATTCTTGAGTACTATGAGGCAGAGACGATTGTTTCATTGCAGCTTAATTGGTTCCATTAGAGTTTTAGAGTGTTAACTTCTAGCCTTGTAATTAAGTGTTTCTCACGAGGTAGGTTCTACTTTTTCGGGTATTCTTTCATACATTAAGAAGCAGTGTACTCGTAAATATCCACTAACGAACTCATCCATTTTCCTGATAATTTTCTCAGCTATAACTGCGTGTGGTTGTAACCGAACCAGTGAACTTGGCGAGGGAGAATATTTCTAGATTGGAGCGCGCGTAGCTGACCTGGTGTGAGAACTAGGATTCTGTGCCCAGCAGCGTTGTCATCCACCGGTGCTAATGTGACCATTGCCGCAGTTCACTGCTGTCTGCCCGCCTCTCTGTGCCAGTGGGAGTGCCAGGGTGCACCAGCCAGCCCATTAGTTACTGTGTTCAGGACGTTGCTCTCTGTGTCCCACACTGGGCCCCTTAAGCCTGAAGTAGGAACTAGCTGTCCGTGTTTCCATGTGTTAGGCCATGTTGAGCCTTACCTCAGTCGTGGCCGATTTTTGGTACGAAGATATTGCACGATCAGGGATACATGCACGTCTTTTTTATGTAGATGTCCAGCGGACTTGTATATGGTAGAAATCTGAATAGATGTTACACTGGGTAATATATTAAGGAACCTCACACCTAGACTTTTCTGTGACGTATTCTTTTTTTTTTCGATAAACGTGATGTCTTGAACTGTAATCACTCCAGCTGTTTGTGTTCAACACCATTTTCTCTTCTTTACAGGTTTAACGAAGTTGTGTTTCCTCAGTGAGCATCCAGCTGCTGCTTCCACGTGGGTAAGTGTGGTACCCCCTTGTGTTCAGTAGCCTAAACCAACTAACCGGGTAATAAGAGCAATCGATAAAGTAGGAGGTGGAGGGAGGGTGAGGGCTGACCACAGAATCCTGTCTGTCCAAGCATTTTCAATGGCGCCAAGCACCGACCTTTTGAGCCATCCTTGTCACACCACCATTGATCGTAGCCAATCACCTCCTGGAGTGTCGATCGCCAGTGGTGTAATAGCTAGGTAACAGTAGGGTCCTCGCTGTCATTGGAGTCAGACAGACAGTAGGGCAAACATGCAAAGGGACGGGCAGACAGGCTGAGATCGGAGGGCGGCATTTCACTGTGGCATCCTACATTGACAAGCATTCACACACACACACACACACACATCCATGTCATATGAGCAGCATTGCCGGATTAGCTTATGAGCATATGTAGCAAATGCTACGGGTCCTGAGTTTATGGGGGTACCCGCAACCACAAAAAGAAGATATCAGCACATTTATTACAAAATAATAAAAGTTTGCTGCGTCGAAAGTTTGTCTGTAAGTCTACGAAACTAAAAAGATTACATATACATATTTTATACTTCATTTATGAATAAAGAATATTTGTATATTAACTTTTATTCAGTCACTAAGTTTTGAGAAAAAGACTATAAATCTGTTCGTCATAATAGAGTTCTAGAAATGTAAATGACAAGATTTCTTTCCCACCTTCCCTCACCCACTCACCAGACAGGGGTCCCGTCTTCTAAAAATGCTACGTGCCACGCAGATGCTTAATCCGACATTGATGAGCAGGTTCTTGGGTTATTAGGCGTAACGGTCAATGATGTTTGATGGGCGTGGAGGGCTGGGTCATCGTTTGTCGAAATGACTTTGTATGAGCTCGAGAGCAGCAGCTGACTAGATATTCTGATTTCTTTACCTCCGCTGACGCGTAAAGAATTTATTTAAAGACTTATTTTTATGGTATATCATATTATTTGGCTTGAGGTTGGCCATCTTTCATGGAAGCGGAAGTGGCCACCTTAGTTACAGTATAATTTATTACAGTATAACAAATAAGACAAAAACTTTAGATAACTAAAGGAAATGACCTTCTCATCTCAGCTTGTAGGAGCGAGGGATGTTGTGTTGTTTTAGAGCCCGCGACACAACACACCGAGACGTGATGAGGAGTGTGGTGAGTTCATGTAGAGTCTGGCACCCAAATCTTTTTTTTTTTTTTTTGTTCACCCTGACACTTTTTAACTAAGGCACACAAACACAAAGTAGTCAGTTTTTCCGTTAATGAATTTTTATGGAGGTGTTGAAGAATGTTTGCTGATGACTCGGAGAACTGTGTTGCCCGATATTTTTATACGCTGATATATCCCTCCGAAGGCGTCTTTTCACTCACTGTGTAACCACAAGCAGGTACAATCCATTAACACCGGTGTATATATATATATATATATATATATATATATATATATATATATATATATATATATATATATATATACTATCGTTAGTAGACGAAAAGGAATGAAGCTTCGTCGAAAAAGTCCTTGCTCAAAAGAAGGGATGAATATTCGTTGAATATTCGTATTTTACCGCCTTTTCATCATCCTGAATATCATATTTTCTCTAGTTTATGACTGTGTAGGTGGTCGGACTGTACTGTAAGTTTTCAAATGTACATCCATTTCCTAAAGGATGCAGTTCACTTGCACCGAGTGCATTCACATTTCGGGGTGCTTTTGCTTTTGACTTGAAAAGGTTGTCAAAAACAACCCTACGATTGGTTGCATAACTTAGGGAAAAATTTTTTGTACGAGGTTTTTATTATATGTAATCGTATATGGCCATAGTTAAAAGAGCTTTTTCTATGGTTGGTTATTGAGTAGGCTTTCTGGGTTTTGAATAGGCTTCTTGGACTCATGGAACATGTTCTACCTTAGTTCTCGCCAGTAATAGTATCTCATTACATTTACGTCCTCTCTAATTCCTTACATTAGAAGTTGCTTTATTCCAACCAGTCATCAGGTAGAGTTTCTTCCCAGAACCATCTCCTCGAGGAAAATTGGCCAACTAGAATGTGCAAGGTTTTGTGAGGAGGTGACGGCGGTATGAATGTGGGCGTTGTTGGTATTTCTTCGCTCCACTGCCGCTGCATTGGCTCTTTAAGTTGCCGCTCAGATAGCCTGAGTGAAGGGCCTTACAATCACTTCTTCACCTCGACAGGATTTCTTCGTAAGATAATGAAAGTTATCGTAAGAGCGACTGTGCTCTGGTATTTACTTAAAGAAGATAAGACGTCTGCAGATGGTAGTCAGGGCCAAAGGAGAGATGACAAAGTACTAAGATATAAGTGGGACATTGCCTTTAAAGAGTGTGTGTGTGTGAGGGGGGGAGGCTGTCAAAGCTTTTTGACGACACTAACTAACATGGTGTCGTAAAAATATTTATCGGAAGAGATTTGACTGTTTATATCATGGTTAATAGTTCAGATAATGTCATAGTAAAATGGGAGTCAGTTCTGTATTTGATTTAAACTTTAAAAGGTATTTTGTTCAGAGTCTGCACGAGTTTTCCTGTGCTACAGACTGATGATAAGAGTAAAATTAGATTATTTTTTTTCTTTATTGTAGTAGGGATCCCGTTGCTTGCGCTTACATAAAAATGGTACAATTGAAAAGCAGTTTGTAGTTGCAAGTTTTGGTGGTGTATGTGGTGTAAGAAGCAGAAGCAGCAGTAGCTGGGGCGTGACGTGGTGGTCGTGTTTCAGGATCCTTGGTGGGAAGAGCTGGAGACAAACCTGTTGGTTGGCAGAGTGGTGCGAGTGCTACCCCCCAAAACCCCCGGGTTCGCTCCTCCAACCCTCGCAATTTCCAGCGTTGGAAATGTTTAGTCAGGCAAGGTTAGCCTGGATTCAACCTAGGCTAAGGTCAAGTCGTAACGCCAATCAGGAATTTATTCAAGCTCGGCTATGCTCGACTAGTTTAGGTTAGTTCAGGCACAACCATCAGACGCTTCCGAAAATATGTTTCATTCATAAGTAATTATGTTACGGTCAGTCCTTTCTCAGCACTGCTCTTCCACACCGACAGCCCCTGCTGCTCCAAAGACCGTCTCACTGGACTATGGAATTGATGTCGAGTATTCTGTAGCAGCAGCAGCATCGCCTAAGGGTGGGTGGGGGGTTAGGCGTCGCCCACTAGTTGAGGAGACCCTTCCCGGACGGCAGCGGCTCAAGTGCTGAGAAAAAAATACCAGTGTTACCGGACCGACTCATCATGGACTGGATCACAACATCCGAGTGCTGCGGAAAAGATCGGGATTAGTGGACCACCTCAGCACGTGTTGGAGCACAACACCCAAGCGCTGAGGAAAATATCTGATTTACCAGATCACCTGAGGACTGGTTTGAGCACACCACCAAAGTGCTGAGGAGACAGCATTCGAAAGCTGAGGAAAATACCAGGTTTACCAGACCGTGTCCCATCACGGGTTGGAGCACGATACCCAAGTAGGGAGGAAAATACCAGATCAAACCAGACCTTCTTAACACGGGTTTGAGCAAAGCATTCTAGAGTTTAGGAAAATACTGCAATCACTGGACTAGTTCAGCTGGTTTAGAGTACAACACAAGTGCAGAGAAAAATAATGCAGTTACCCCATTTGAATATGTACCTGTTGTAACACAAGAGTATGGGGAAGAAGGCTACAAACAGGTAACAGTAACGGCATGAAGCAACAGCCCGTTAACAGACCCTCCGGCTGCCCCCTTAAACCTGCTTCCATTCCTCCCAGCTAAAGCCGCTTCCAAGAGAGCAGCCCTCGTATAAAAAAGAAATCATTTCCGTACGAGACCTTCGCTATAAAAACTTACTTTTTTATAATGTACCCGACATTTGTTATAAGATGTTTTTCTTTCTCATTGTTATACAGACGAGTGCTTGCAACACTGGGTATTATGGCGCAGAAATGCGACATAGTTTTGTGGATTGAGGGAGGTGTTTCTACCCCGGCATATTACGTTACCTGGGAAGGTGGTGGTGGACTCAACGGTGTGTCGCCTCGCCAGGGTGGCGGGTTCCAGTCCCGGGTTCGAGACACAAGTGGCGTCCGTGATACGCCAGTTCCTGTTATCCAACACTGTCATGCCCTTGAATCCGCATAATTGGGGAAATGAAACTCAACCTTGCCTTTGTTATGCTCCGTGAGAAGAGCGTCTGAAATTTAAGAGGATACGCCCAAAGAGATTCGTCATGATAGACAAGATAACGAAGATCAAAACGATGGTCACTGGATTGTTTAATATGTGGTATTTAAGTCGCCATCAAGGTAAGTGGAATTTGGGTCATGTATTTGCCAGCTTAACCTGGACTATGCGGGTCCAGCGGAGGATGGCCCTGGAGCCGTAGGTTAGGCTACGGTTGCATACCCACGGTCGGCCAGTACTGTCCCGCATAGATAGGCTATCCGGATCGTCTTCCTCCAGTCAGTCTCAGTTACGACAGGGACTGTTGATTGTATGCAAAGAGGGGATGGACTTAACCCGGGAGCCGTGTAGGGGAGGATGTCCTAACAACCTTTTACAAAGGAGGTTGTCGGATTTCATCACAGAAATTTAAAGCAAATTAAAAGAATATTGTCACGTAAATCGTTAGCCGCCTGAATATTTTTCGTTCACACTTTAATGATTAGTTGTCAGCGTTACATTGCTTTTATGTGATGAATGACAAACAAACTTTTTCTTCCATGGGTAGTTAAGATTCTATGAACAGAATGCAAGGGTAAAACTGAGTGGAAATCGATCGAAAGATCAGACCCTCCTCCAATGCTGTGAGGGTAAGATTATACCTCCAGCCCACTGTTTAAGGGCGAGAGCACATCCTCTCTAATGTTGTGTGGGCAAGGGAACGCCCACCACTGTTGTGAGGATAAGATGAGCTCACTCCTCTCACACCCGTAAAGTTAAAGAAAAAAAAAAGGGGGGGGGGAGGGTCTGTTCTTCACCAAGGCTGCCTATTCAGGGTATCTGTTTACGGAGAGCATGTGCGTAAAACAAGTGGTTACTTATATAAACATACTGAATCTCATGCGGCCCGTCCAAATAGCGTAGCCCTAATTTGCCGCATGATGGGAAAGGTGGCAGTTTGCAAAAATTTATTATGGACTCCATTCGATTGTAATGGAAGATTTTGATATACCATTATTTAAGTAGCTCTGGGTGTTGACTCATCCTAAACTTGCTTGATAATTCCGGAATGTATTTCGGTAAGAATCATAATCGCCAACTTGAATATATTATCTAGTTTTAGCTACAGACGAGGATCTGATCTAGAATGTGGTGCAGTGGTGGTGCTCGACACCTGCGTCTGTATACGGCAAAGATGGTGTTCGACGCCCCAGTCTGTATACGGCACAGGTGGCGCTTGACGCCCGTGCTCCTCTAACCGTGGTGGGAAGCCCAGTCATTAGCCATATTTGCTCGTCCCCCTTCAACATCATACGCTCTTTCTTGGTAAGTGACTTGCCAGAAGTTTGATTCACTTGCTGGTTAACCTCGTCAGCTGCGGGCCAAGGGCGTTAAGTCATGGTGGACTGTTCCCTGTAATGGCCAGCCCCACCCCTATCTCTCATCATCATCAGGCTCCGTTGGTACTGCACCTGGGTGTGGCTGGTGTGAGGTACCACCTTCGAATCCCTGGTGCGTGTTGCGTAAGAGAGAGAGAGAAACAGACCGACCGCTTGCGACACGCCAGGGGAGGAGGCTCTCGGATGATGACGACGGCAGAAATGATCGCCGCATGCGTCGTCCGCACGGAGGAGGCCTCCTCCCCGACCTGACCATATCCATTAGTAGGTCGTCCGCCGTGGCGTTCCCAAGGGTGGCCGTTTGGAACCATATTTCCTTGACAGTCGAGTCTGCGCTGTGTGATGGTCTTTAGAAATGATAGAATGTTTACTCTCCGGCTGATTTTCGCTCTAGGAACACCTTCAACATTTGGTCAAGTTCGATCAAAGACGCTGGGAAGCCTTTGTCTGGACAACTGAAAATGGTTTTCGGTGATTGCAGTTAACGCTGTGATAATGCGATTTTCTTATGTCATAACATTTTGATGTAATCTGTATCACTCTTCCCTCCTTAGCACAGCTCAGGGTCACTTCTTGTGAAAAATTGCCTCAACACATTTATCTTTTAAGAAATCGCAGACTGTTTCATTTTTCCACTTCGTACTAAATATACTTTTTGCTTCCAGCGTCCCGCATTGGTGCGTAATTGTCACGTCAGCACAGGACGGACTTGAAAGCTTCCCTTAATTCATTTGCGCTACCGCTCACAGGATGAGCATGGGGTTGCACAACAAATTTGCCGGGGTTACCCGCACAAATCAAATAATTCCGTAACAAAGTCAGATGTTGGGTATCCCCATTCATCAGACCGTGGAAGCTGAAGTTCCTCCTTTCTCATACATTTTATTGAATCGGATTTACGGGAGATGTGGAGGAAAGAGAGCCATAAACTGCCTCGGAGGCCGGGGCTTTATACTCATTCAAGACCAAGCGGCGTCCGCAGTTACGCTGATTGGATTAAATCGCTCGGATACGAAACGCTCTTATCCCCTTCCCCTTTTTTTCTGGTACATAGTAACCGACATGGCACGGGTTAAACATGCCTTGGTCAAGGTCATCTTGAGTGAAAAAATAAAGTATGCAAAGGAAAAAAACAGAGGGAAAGACGAGACGAGAGAAGGAAGAAAATACCACAGCTTCATTGCTTGAGGGCAAAAAAAGATATCACAACGGTCAATCCTCGCGTAGCCGGTCAGCTCACAGAAACTGAGGGATGCAGGAGCCGGATGCTGCTCCCAGTTTACAATCGCATGCGCTACGATGAATTATATGAAGGACATTGCGTCGTTACGTGAATCACACCTGACCTAACGTAACCTTGCGTTGCTGGAAGGAACGGAAAGGTTAAGACAAAGAGACAGTCATGAATGATGACTTCCTCTTCCGTAGTGATGATACACGATGAGTCCCGTGCCGAGGGGAGGGATGTTGATGAGCTGCTCATCATGCTGGTAGCCCGGGGCAGGGAAAACTGGCCACCCCTGCAGGAGGTGGATGCTGTAGCCTCAGCCCCAAGGGCTCGAGACGAATGCACCCAAGGTGGTGTTGTGAGTGAACCAGTTCTCCGGGCGTCGATAAGGGAAGCATGTGGCTCCGGGTTCTGCGTGTTATGGCGTCAACTGGTCAGACAGGAGGTCTGCGAGGGAGGGTCAGGGAGTGTGATGATGCTTACCTTGGTCTTGATCGTTGCCTCGTTCTTTTTTTTTTATATGAATTGTCGATGTGGATGTCTGACTGGAACCTGTTGGGGTCAGACATGGATAGATTTTGGCCAAGGAGAAGAGGAAGTGAATTAGAAGGAAATCGTCGAACCAAAAGCTTTATCTGCTCTTGTTCAAGGTTTGTAGGTTTACGCTAGTTAAGATGGGTGGGAAAGGCGTCGAAAAGTGTGGGAGCCTTGGGGGATTATGAGTGGGAGAGATAAGGACGTGGGGATGGATTTGGGGGGGGGGGGTCCGAGGTGCGAGGAGTGGGCGTGGGAGGACTGAAGACGGTCATGCGAAGGGTGGTGCCTATAGGGATAGTTTGAGGTTGGGACGTCGAATGCAGCCTCCCTGCCCCTCTTCCCTGAGGGGGGCCAGCCTCCACAGGTACACCCTCCCTACTCATGTCACTCACACTCGTGGCCTCCCTACAGATTCCTCCTTTACAGGAAATATATCCAACCCATCTCATACATGGTCAAATGGTTATGAGTACTTCATTCTGGTCATATTGCTCCTTGACGTGGGCACTAAGCTTGTAGGGATGGACGCAGTTTACCTTTTTTTCAGTCTCAAAATGTTCGATTCGAATTTAAGAAAATTATTTACAAATTACTTTTGATTATTTTCATGCAACCTAAATTTACAGAGTATTTCACTCTGGGTCTTGGTAATGATCTAGAGTACCTGAAGTATGTGAACCTGAAGTTTGCTAAGGGGAGCAATGCGAGGTAGGGGTTGGGAGAGACGGGCGCCCCCCCCACTGGAGCTCACCTGGTGGTGTAGGTCCCCCTGCGGGCCAGCAGGTGTTGGTGGGGATCCCTGTTAGTCAGGAGGTGTCCTCGCTGGGTATAGTGTCTCCTGCGCTGTGCTCTTCGCCAGTCTTCGTTTTCCAAGTGCCACGCTCTGTAAGAACGACAACCACTACTTGCTCATCATCGTTCGATCGCACTTTTAATCGCCGTCACTCTGATCACGTAAGTTGTGGAAAGATAATATGACACCTGACACACGGATGTCACTCCAGACAGATCGCACAATCAACTCATTTTTTGTTCTCCGGTTAAAACGAGGCGTGCGTAGTGTTCAGTGTCTGGTGCACGAGGAGCGGGTGACACACACAGGAGCTAAGGGTGGGAGGTGCTCTCGCAGCGGCAGCTCACCACATACTGGAGCCACCACAACCAAGTTGCTGGATAACGCTCACTCCACCACCACCACCACCGCCTCCACTACCACCGCCGCCGCCACCCAGAACGGCAGCGGACCCAGCACCCTCACTATTGCCCTGCCTGACGCCTAGCCCGCCACAGACCCCATCGCCCGACCTGACGCGCGCTCCGGAGCTCCGCCCTTCCTACAACAAGGGACATTCCCATCTCCTCTCTGCCTCAGCCCGTTCCTCTTCTACATCTCCTTCGTGTTAGTCTTTCCCACACGTCGATAAGCTATCGTTTCTGTGACGTGGTATCGATCATTCATCATCGCTCAGAGGCACAATGGACGGGGCCAGCACATTCCAATGGCCATTCTGTTATGCTGCCGCGCGCTTTTTCTAGCACGTCTGAGAGTGAGAACTGTCAAATCTGCAGCCACAGGCCTCAAGACTTCACACGCTGCCTCTGGAGTGATACTTCGTGTTGGATAGGGCCCTACGGCTGACGTGTCATTACCACTAATAATCCTTGGCCGCCACGAGAGGTAATCACGATGCCATAGTGCATTATGAAGGCCATTAACTGAAGATATGCTGGCACCCCCTTAAATGACACCATCATGTTGGTTCCCAGTAGAGCGGACCCATTGTACTGTGGTAATGCTCGTATCCATCGGATGGAACATGTGTTGATAACTTAATTATTTAAGTAGAGAATGACTTAACATTTGTGATTCCACGTCTTTAATACTGCTTATTTAGTACCGAAGCATTGGACACTGGAGAGTTTGTGTGTGCATTAACAGGAGCATCATGGAATCTCATGCAGGTCTCCGCTATTTTTGTTATAAAGTGTGTGTGTGTGTCTGTGTGTGTAATTACATGTTTGTATTGTTCGGTGAGGGAGTTTTACACTCATGGGGCCCCATCTCTTGAACATTCTATACTATTATACAACCTTTGAAACTTCTGTATGTTGTCTGCATTTATCTCACCCTGCTTCAGTGTATTCCATTCATCCACATCTCTTATAAAAGTATTTTTTATATTTTTTTAACAAGTTTCATACTTAATTTCATATTAAGTCCTTTGGTTGTTCTGTCGCAACATCTTTCGAAGAACTGTTCTCTGTCTGCATCATCAGCCTGGTTTAAAAAGTTAAAGATTGTGATCAGGTCACTCCTCACTCTATTTTCTTCCATGGTGGGCAAATTTAAGGCTTCTGGACTTTCCCTGTAATCCAGCCCTCTTAATTTTGGTTCATCTTTGTTGCCCTCCTCTGGACCTTCTCTGTTAGCTCTCTGTGCTTCTTTAGGTGCACTGACCAAAGTTAAGAAGCATATACTAACTTTGGCCCTCTGTATGACTTGAACAGCTTGCTGAGTATTTCCTTATCCATATACTAGGAAAATTATTCTAGTATTTGCTAGCAGACAGTTTGCTTCCTAAACTGTTCTCCTAATGTGAGACTCTGGCGACAGGCAAGGGACGATGTCAGCTTCCAGGTCACCCTCTCACAGGAGAGCGTGACAGACAGAATGGCACCTTGGGAGCGCCAGACAGCTCCTCTCCTCCTGAGAGAGGAGGAGGCCGCTCAGGGGGTAGCGAGGTTCGTTGCACCAGGCCGTCCTCAGTCCTGAAGCTTATTTCCCGTTGGTAATATTCCTATCGACGCCATTTTTCTTGTGTTCCATCCGCTTTACGTTTACGATGTATCAGACGAGCTTTGGGGTCCTGTCTAAGCCTCTTCGTAAGGTGATGCAATTCTCGTTTTACACTTACTTCCCTCATGACCTTTTATGTCACCTGAAAACATATTCATGAAGGAGTCCAGACCTTTTTGGCAAGTCATTCACATAAATTGAGAGGAGTAACGGACCCAGAACAGAGCAGCCCTCCTGCAGCACTCCAGTGCCGACCTCCATCCATTTCAAGAAGGCCTCTCTGACGTGCGCCCTTTGTTCCCTCCCACTGAGATAATCTGCTGTCTATAGGCGGAGTCTTCTCATTCCTGCTTGGTGATCGAGCTTCATGTCCAGTACAGTTTCAGATTCTTCCTGGCTATCGATTATACAAAGTCCACCTAACCTTTCTCTTTTGTCCGCTACTGAGCTCACTTTCTCGTAGAAATCCAAGTTCGGTACGCATGACCTTGTAATTTTTCCTCAGCGGGCAGTCGTCCATTCGCTTTCTGATCATCTTTTCCAGTACCTTACAGGCCACAGTCGTCAGTGAGACCGTTCGTAGTTCAGTACCTCATCCCGGTCTCGTTTCCTATCGATGGCTATCATGTTTGTGTGTGCGTGTGTGTGTGTATCCGGCCGGGGTGTTAATCTGTTGCCGCCTCGCTCCCGTCAACCTCATCATTAGCATGACAGAGTGGTGTGCAGCTGGCAGCGTGAGGAGCAAGGTACGTTCACCACCCGAGCGTGAGCGGGAACTTCGACGCACGCTTTCATGGAACATGATAGTGTCCCAAACAGAACATCCTTTAACAATGTTCCTCGGCGCTCGTACGACAGTGGCGACGCGTCGCTGCTCTGTCGTAACAATCGTAAGGTTCGCGTGAGTAGGGCAGGGGCAGGAACTGGGGGGCGCCCCAGTCGTCAGCAACCACATTAGACTGAGGAACACCCGTTATGCAGCGGCGCTGGAACAACACAGCGGAGAGCAGGCGGTCAACACCACGAGCCACGCCGCAACAAATTCATACGTAATCAAACAAGGCAAGAAAGAGAGGCAACGAGGCGTGTACCCGGCCCTCGTGGCGTCCCTCAGGCGAGGATGGTCCGCGGGCTGGGTCCCGCCACCGCCGTATGCTCCCAGCCGACCCGGGCACGTCCAGAGTCTTATCACCAACAGATTAGCAGTTGAAGAAAAGGCAGGTTGTGAAAGACCTCGGGAGAGACAGGTTGCTGAAACGAGAGGACACTCAATAGTCCAAAGTGTATTCAGAGTTGAAGTCACTTCGCCTCTCACACTCATTACCTTTGGGATGGGGAAAGACCACTAGAGTATTAAGATCATGAGGGATGCAGATAAGAATGGGGTGCATAGCTCTATAATGGTTTCTCCCCCCTCTGTACTTTACAGGTGTGCAGAAGCACCGGGCAGGCCACTTCTGATGTTTAGGAACTCGATGGCAAAGAGAGCGGAAATTAGATGTGTCTATTTTTAGTAAAGGAGGCAGGGAAAGCTTGCTGAACTGTACAGCCAGCACGACTGACAAGCACGTTCTGAGAGAGATGTTCAGGAGGTAATTGGTTACTACTTACAAGGGAAAAACAATCTTAGAGGCTGTATGGGTTAAGATGAAAGATGTCATGCATTATAGATACAAGCCACAGTTGGGGGTAGACCAGGGAGAGAGGACTTGACCCTATAGTCTGACAATTAAAGGATTACAGATTAAGGAGGTGGCCAGGTGACCTGATATGATGAGTTACCTTACATTCCTGTCCAGGTGAGGAGAGGTCACTTGACCATACTTAAACAGCTCACTCCTCTCCCCAGGGGTACAAGATGGTGATGCAGGGTATTCATTAAAATATTAGGGAACAGTGGACGTGGGTGTGAGATGCCTTTATTCCGCAGGGACTGATGATGCTTGTTCCTGGTGTATCCAGGATGACTTACCGGTTGGAATCGAGTCCTTCCTAAACACGTGTATGGCTGAAGCTCTACAGGTGCACGTTTGTAAAGCCCATCCATGCCAAGTGTAGTGCAGTGAAGATGTGAAGGTAAGACGAGGCCGAACCATTAACTGTCATCTTGGTAGGAGTAAGTTAATGGGGATATATCAGTCAGAAGAACTTGAGGGTTGACATTATACTGTTGCAGGAAAAGAAAAACCACATAGGAGACAAGGAGGTAAACAATGTACACCAGTCATTATCAGGAGTTGCATTCAAATTCGACTGCATCGAAGTAGTCAAAAAAGAGCAAATATATTTGCAACATATGTTTGACAGATCAAAAGAGTGCACATCGCCCGTTTGGTCATCCGTGGCACTTGACAAGACGTTATGATGACCTGTTGGAGACGGTCCTGCGGCTGCCAACAGAGATGGTGCCTGTGCCTCGGGAGCTAAGCAACAGAAACGATAGCCACCATTATACTCAACTACGCTAAAAGAGAAAAGGAAGAGACACAAGTGAGTATAACTTGCACGTTTATCACTGATTCGATGTGGCATTGGCAGTGTTACGCTTTTCCTCGAAATCGATCAACGAAAGATTAACAGTAAAGAGGACAAAGTAAGAAGATGGAGAAGGTAAAAGAGAGACAAGCTACAAAGGAACAGTTATATAGTGACAATGTTGGATGAGTGGAACATGGGAAGTGAAGATGCAGAGGAAGTTGAGTGTGTCAGGAAGTTCATTGAGGAATTGTATGATTGTAAAGAAAGCTTTTAGAGAGAATTGACCCAAAGACTATGGAACTCCATCCTGTTGTACAGGAAGATAAGAATACACACACACCCACACACACACACACACACACACACACACACACACACACACACACGGGGAGGTGAGGGGTGAGGCAGACAGCTGAGGCGAGACTCCCCCACACGTGACGTATGATGACATGACCAGATGTTCCCCCTGCTGACCCTTGACCCGTCATCACCACCAGCTCCCCCTTCCCCCCTATCCAAGTTTACTTTGGTCTGTATTGTTACCGGGCCCTCACCCATATGGAGAGCTTCGGCCATACAAGACCCATGTAAGGGGCCCACGGCCATATTGTGAAGTATAGTTGCATGTAGACTATCAACCACATAGGCACAAGGACCCGTAGCAGTATAGGATTGAGTGTCCCTATAGGAACTCGAAGAAATTTTAGGATTCCTGATCACGTTAGGACTCATAGTCATAAAGGGTCTTAAATCAATCTTAAATCATTCTGGGACCTGGAACTCCAGACAGAAAGGAGTCATTTACTGTAAGAAGTGTAGCCATATAGGCTTCCCCACAGCCGTGTGGGTGAACAATAATTATCTATTAATCCTGATCCCACCCGTTTTGGGACCCCAGGCCATTTAATGATACCCAGATAACCTGTTACCATATAAGTACCCCTTGCCGTATAGAAAGCCCAGGTTAATTAAAGGAACTGCTATTACAGATATGACCTACTTTTCTCTTATAGTAACCTGTTAACCTCTGATATTAGCTCTCTCTCTCTCTCTCTCTCTCTCTCTCTCTCTCTCTCTCTCTCTCTCTCTCTC
>JAYMFT010370474.1:0-21698 GCA_038088735.1 Panulirus argus
TGCTGTTCCTCATCCATCCAGGCTGCTGTTCCTCACCCATCCAGGCTGCTGTTCCTCACCCAGCCAGGCTGCTGTTCCTCATCCATCCAGGCTGCTGTTCCTCACCCATCCAGGCTGCTGTTCCTCACCCAGCCAGGCTGCTGTTCTTTACGGAGCCAGCTGTTGTGAAGCACTTGTTAACTCGCCGGCCATGATGGCATTTATATCCAGTTCAGGCATCTGTGTGGTCCTCGTTAAGGCTGTTCTTTCACTCTTCCCCTCCCGGCCTGAATGCTGCTGACACCCTCTCTACGCTGTTATTAACCACTGTCACGCTGTTGTTGATACTGTCACGCTGTTATTGACCACTGTCACGCTGTTATTGACCACTGTCACGCTGTTATTGACCACCGTCACGCTGTTATTGACCACCGTTACGCTGTTATTGACCACTGTCACGCTGTTGTTGACCCCCACCACGCTGTTACTGACCACCGTCACGCTGTTATTGACCACTGTCACGCTGTTATTGACCACTGTCACGCTGTTATTGACCACTGTCACGCTGTTGTTGACCACTGTCACGCTGCTGTTGACCCCCAGGCGAGGGTTTTGTTGAACTAGGTTGCTGTTGATCCCTCTGGAGAGGTTATTGATAACCCTCAGCTAGTCTGATGTTGACACCCTTTCCCAAGTTGTTGTTGACCTCTGGCTAAGCTATTGTTATCCCCACCTGGCTGACTGTTCTTGACCCCTCTTCCCCTTCTGGCTGTGTTGACCCCAGTCCCTTGGCTTGGCTGTTGTTGACCTCCGGGCACACTGAAGTTGACCTCTTCTACCAGGTCATCAAGATATTCTACCAGGTCATCAAGATATTCTACCAGGTCATCAAGATAAGGGAAAATAATTAGTTGCACCTTTGTGATGGTTTGTATCAATTCAGTTATAATCAGCCCTCCCCCTTACCCCCCAGTGGCCTTTCTGAAAGTGCCCTGGTGATATAACCCCAGAACCCCCCCCCCTTTTCCCAGGTCACTCCTGCAGCCCAAGGTCGCGCTACACTCGACAGCAGGGAAAGGATGGACTCCTTTAAGGCGAAAAGTGCTTTGACGGGACTGGACTCTTTGTGTCATCGGCTGACGATGATACAAGCCTTGGCAAATGGGGACTTCTCACTTGCGGTGTCATCTCGAGCGGTGACGTGTTCCACCTTAGGTTCGCCCGGACAGTGAGTGTCCGCTGAAGTGAAAGTCTTGAATGACGTGCCTCCACCCAACACGTCACTTCCCTTCGCTCTCTGGGCTCGTCAGCCGTTGGCGTCAGGCTTTTGCCTCAAATCCTGGTCTTCTTACTGTCGCATCAAGTGACCGTCTCGTTTCTGTGGATGTAAGAGTAACCCGAATTGGAAAAACCCCAAACCCGAGTAGACAGCTTGGACTTGGCGAAGTTGACAGAGGTGATTTATACAGAGTGGTAAGTAGCCCCAGCTTGCAATGTGGGTAACGCACGCTGGACACAGACTGGAAGCCCCAGTGGGCCGTGTGGGTAACGCGCGCTGGACGCAGACTGTTAGCTCCAGTTCATTCACATGAATAAATCAAAAGTCCTAATTGGTGTTACTGCGGAATCTATAAAAGCCGGTCAGCCGTGAAATGAAATTAATAGGACGCGTGTGAAATGGAAATGATTTCATTTAACGGGTTATTAAATCAAACTCTTCTCTGCACGATAATAATTAACCGGTTTGTTAAATGGCGCTTTTATTGCTTTGGGATTCGGGCCGCCTTAGTAGTTAGACTGAGGAATGTTTTAGGAAGTTTTGCCGGCGGAAGACTTTCTTCTTAACGGTTCTCCTAAAGGTGGAGCTCTGGCTAGAGGTTCTGTACAATGTCGATTCCAGAAGTCCATCTGACATATAGGTTCCTACGGCTACGTCCAGCTAGATAATGTTCGTATAAAGACTTTCATTTGCTGTGTTCCATCTTCATTACTTTTGACTCGTTCGGATCGAATTTCATCAACCATGTATCGGGTTAACTTTGTAGTTTGTCTTGGTCCCCTTGCAAGTTGATGCAATCTTCATCTGTATTTCTCTCACTGACCATGGCGTCATCTGCAAACATATGCATATACGAGTCCATTTCTATTCTAAGGTCATATGCATAGATTAAGAAGAGCATTGGTTCCAGGATAAAGCCCAGAGGCACACCTCTAGTGACCCCCGACCCATTTCGAGAAAACTCCTCTAGCATGTGTCCTTTGTTCGCTTCCACTAGGGTAACTATCTACTCATGGGAGGAGACTCGACCTTATTCCTGCCTAAAGATCCTGCTTGTTTATCAGTCTCCCGTGTGGCGTAGTGTCAAATGCATTCCGTAAGTCCAGATATATACAATCCATACAACCTCTTTTTTGTGTATAACGGAGCTCACTCTCTCTTAGAAGTCAAAGAAATTTGTTTTGAATGACCTCCTTTCCGTGAATCCGTACGTCTCTAGCTGAGGAAGTTTCTCCTTTGAAAGTAGTCATCCATTCGTTTCAGATTTCTTTTTCCCAGTGTTTTTTAGACCAACTGTCAGAGAGACTGCTCATTAGGTCAGCATAACTTCCCAGTCTCCTTTCTTAAACATAGGTACGATATATTCCTTCCTCCCCTCCCTTGCCAATCGAGCGATATGGTGAAAAAACACTCCAGGAAGGCTGGCAGTCGTCTCTGTACGTTCCTTTAGCATATATGGAGGAAGTTTACGCCATTTTTAAGCCGTGTGTGAGTCAAACCTTTGAGCAATTTCTTTTTTACCCCCGAAATCTCGCTGGTTTGCTATACCTCTTGCCTACTCCATCTTATTGGTGTTGGGGCTATAGTGTCTTTCTCTTTGCAGACGCTTTGAACTTGTCATTGAGTCCCCCACGTATCCTGTCCATCATCCTCTGCAACTCTTCCTCCTGAATTAATTTGTGGGGAACTTTTAGATTATAACCCGCCTTGTCAAGCTATTCTTAAAGAGTTCTCTGCGCTCTCTCTCTCTCTCTCTCTCTCTCTCTCTCTCTCTCTCTCTCAAATAATGTCGTAAGTCATTATTCTGTTCTGCAAACTTAAAGGCTGTGGGGTCAGGTCACGCCTCCCGGTAGGCAAATTTATTGCCTCTAAGCCTTTACCTGTAACTCACCTCTCTTAATTCCGGTGCCACCTTTATTGCCCTCCTGTGGACCTACTCAATTAGGTCTTTTTTGTTTCCCAAATGTGCGGTAACCAAAGAAGCTACCTTAAGTTTAGGTTAGGTGACGTTAGGATAAGTTGGTTAGCCTTATTTTAGGGGGACAAGGTGGCGAAAGAATACTCCAATTGCACAATTCGTCCTATTTACAGAGACTCTTGTTTCGTGTATCTAAAACGTACGGTATAGTAATTGCATTTGCCCTCCTCGCGACGCTCCACACCACTAACCTACTTACGAGTCCTCCCTCCCCCGTGGCCTCCCATGACCACTGCCAACACTCGATGCCTGAGCACGCTCGCTGCCAACACGCGTTGATGAGAATCTCGCCTTGTTGCCAACACCCAGAGGGCAGAGCAAAAACCCCCCTTTCCCTTACACCCATTAGATATGAACAAAACCTATCTCTGGCAACACTCCCTCTTGCCCAAAACACCCGATGATACCTCCACAGAGCTTGCCTCTCGCACCAATAGTGTGGGCAAAATCCACTGCCAGCCGTGGCTGCTTCCAACACACTCGTCCACCTCCTGACACCACTTGTGTTGCCAGAGTTTGTGAAAGGCTAGCAGGACTGGCGGAGAGGCGCTCTTCCGTCTGAGAGGGTAAACAGTAAACTGTAGATGGTAAACTGTAAACTCTAGTCGGTAGACTGTAGATGGTATACAGTAAGCTTTAGATAGTAGACAGTAAACTGTAGATGGTAAACTGTAAACTCTAGTCGGTAGACTGTAAATGGTATACAGTAAGCTTTAGATAGTAGACAGTAAACTGTAGATGGTAAACTGTAAACTCTAGTTGGTAGACTGTAGATGGTATACAGTAAACTTTAGATAGTAGACAGTAAACTGTAGATGGTAAACTGTAAGCTCTAGTCGGTAGACTGTAGATGGTATACAGTAAACTTTAGATAGTAGACAGTGGACTATAGATGAAAGATTTTAGACAGTAAAACTATAGATAAGACTCTAGACAGTAGACTGTAGATAAGAGACTTTGGATAGCACACTCAAAAAGACCGAGTAGACTGTTTACGATGGTGAGAGTAGAACGTCGACGGTAGATGGCAGGCTTGTAAACAATAAGCTGCAAACAGCAGATTGTAAAATATAGTCTAGAGGGACGATCAGAGGCGAGGTGGGGTAGGATGGGGCGGAGCTAACCCCCCCCCCCCGGAAGTGTGGAGCGAGTGACGGCCAAGATCAAAGCTTAAAAAGGTCAGGTCAGGGCGGGGGGGAGTGGGGGGGGGGGTGTGGATTGTCTGCAGGGCGATGGAAAGAAACCTTTTTTTTTTTGGCCACTTTGAAGGAGAGGAGATCTGGGAAGGGGAGTGGGAGGGTTGGCCGGGCGCGGATATTTACATAGGAGGTCAGCGGGTGAGAGGTGGGAGAGGGAGACTGGGTTGGACGGACGAGAGAGAGAATGGGATGGGAGATGGGGGTGGGGGTCTTGGATGGGAAAGGGGATCTCGGGTGGGTGAGGGAATGTAGGATGGGAGAGGGAGTGTGCAGTGGAAAAGGGAATATGGTTGGGAGACAGGGAGAGAGAGAGAGAGAGAGAGAGAGTGTCTTTAAGTGGAAGAGAGACTTTGGGAGAGGGAGTCTTCTAGAGTAGGAAAGAGAGTAAAGAGTAGGAGAGAGGATCTAGAATGGGAAAGGTAGTTTGCTGTGGGAGAGAGAGAAGTGTCTGGAGATGGGAAGGTGAGCTTTGTGTAGGAAAGGGACATAATTTCGAGGGTGGAAGAGAGAGTTTAGGGCGGAAGAGGGAATCTGGGTTGGGGGAGAGAGAGAGAGAATCTGTGGTGAGATAGGGAGTCTTGGGAGGTGAGAGTGGGGAGAATGTATCAGGAGAAGTAGGAGGAAGAAGATCCATTAATACGTCAACATTACTCCCCAGAAAAATTATCTCCCAGAATGTTCAGTGAAGCTCATAATTATCGTCAGCTTTTCGTCCTTGGGAAAAAAATATAATGTCTCGTTGGTCCTTTACGGAAAAACGGGAAATACCGAGGGACGTAACGTAACTAGGGAATAATTCGCTGTATTTATCACACTCCAGAGTACCAGCGAGTCCGTACGAGCAGGGCTTGCGTTGAATCAACGCACGAGAGCTACGATTAACGAGTCGTACGAGTTCGCGCTGGCAAGGAATATGTGCGAGATGGAGCGCGTGCGTTTGTGGACTGAGTGCCTGCGACACACGCGTATATCAGGCAGAAAATAAGGAATGCAACTTGGGCCAAAGAGAAAGGGTGTTGGAGAGAGAGAGAGAGAGAGGAAATTTGACAGCCACTGAAGTGCTTGCACCTCTACCCCGCCTCCAAGCCTCTTAACCAAAGCTGTTGGACGCTTGAGAGAGAGAGAGAGAGAGAGAGAGAGAGAGAGAGAGAGACGTAGAGACAGAGAGAGAGATGGAGAGAGAATGAAGTATTTCCAGTGTGCAATAGGCGAGTGGTCCCCTTTTGATCAAAAACTGTAACGCAATGACATATGATTTTCAGTTTGGCTTTACGAGTGTTGGCAAACATAGGAGGGAGGATGGGAGCTAGTGAGGTATTACACACACTGACAGCCGGGCCGTCTGTTAAGCATCGGGGCTATAAATTGAAGCACTTCAATTGAACGCTTAATTAAGTGCTTAAATTAAGCACTTTTTAAACGTCGTTATGATCTTAACGTAAATCGATCTTTACATGCGCTCGTGAGGTTGGTAAGTTGGTTGGTTGTTTGGATGGTTGGTTATTTGGTTAGTGGATCGGTTGGTTAGCTCATTGGCTGGTTAGTCGATTGATAGGTTGGTTAGTTGATTGGTAGGGTTGGTTGGGTGGCTGGTTAGTTTGATGGTTGGTTGGTTGGTTAGTTGATTGGCTAGTCAGTTGATTGGTTGGTTGATTGGTTAGTTGATTGGTTGGTTGGTTAGTTGATTGGTTAGTTAGTTGATTGGTTGGTTGGTTGGTTAGTTGATTGGTTGGTTGGTTGGTTGGTTAGTTGATTGGTTAGTTAGTTGATTGGTTGGTTGGTTGATTGGTTAGTTAGTTGATTGGTTGGTTGGTTGGTTGGTTAGTTGATTGGTTGGTTGGTTGGTTGGTTGGTTAGTTAGTTGATTGGTTAGTTAGTTGATTGGTTGGTTGGTTGGTTGGTTGGTTGGTTAGTTAGTTCATTGGTTGGTTGGTTGGTTGGTTGATTGGTTAGTTGATTGGTTGGTTGGTTGGTTGGTTGGTTAGTTGATTGGTTGGTTGGTTGGTTGGTTGGTTAGTTAGTTCATTGGTTGGTTGGTTGGTTGGTTGATTGCTTGGTTAGCTGGTTGGTTGGTTGTTAGAGCTGTATGTCTATCGACTGCCAGGGTCATGTAGGCCTTCAGCGTCAAGCTATATTGGCTAGCGGAAAGAATCTTAATCACTTTCTTCATGTGTTAAGGATAAGTCTGTCACACACACACACACACACACACACACACAATACTGCGTATCGAAAAAAAAGAGAAAACCTTTCTAACTTATTTTCTCCTTTTTCAGGTAAGGATCTATGGAGGTATCAGCAGTGTCGCCGAGGTAAGATAATCTTAAGATCTTCGTAGCGCTGCCAAGGGAAGCCGTTTAGAAATCTCGGGCAGCGTTGCACTGATAACAAACATTTCTTTTAAGATCGCATCATATTTACTGAGGTGAGGGCTTTGACTGCTGCGCCATTTAAGAATTCCGAGGAAAGGGCTGCCAGCATAGTGTAAGAGGGTGTTAAAGTAAGGGATATAGAAATTTGTATCATCGTGGGGCTCTTGCAGCATCTAGGAAGCTGGCCACGTCCACCGGTCGGGACTACAGCTCATAAAAAGTCTTGTGTTGCTGTGTGTTTGTCTCTCTGTGTGTGTGCAGGGAGTGCAGGGTAAATGCTCGTTGCCGTCTAAATGGTAGTTGCATCGTGGGCATGACAGGTTCTTGGGATATGATGATACGGTGTTTACAGAGTTGTAGAGATGGGTGACGTCCACATAGCAGACGAGAGAGAAAGACTCGTGTTTGTCTGGTGAGTGTGGCTTCTGCGGGTGTACGTCTGGTGGGTCGGTGTTTAATCAAACGCTCCTCACACCATACATTGGCCTCAGGAATTTCATATCCACCGCCTCCGCCCTCTTCCGTTCCTTCGCATTCATATCTCAAGACTCGCATCAACTCAACTCTGTCGGGACTCCATAGCCATTTTTGCCCTAAGAGCCGCTGAACGCTCCCTCTACATACTAAGTGCACACGGGATTTTGGCCTCGCCTTTTATCCTGTGATTAACTTCAGCCATCCTTTGGCACGTCCACTACCAGGTAACTACAGCACTTCACTTCCTCCTAGTCCTCCCCATTCTAACTTTCGCTCAGATCATCCTATTTCATTCCCCTGCTGCCCCTGGCTCTAAGAATTATTTCATTACTCCTTCCATATACAGATTAAACAGAGATGACATCATATCCCTGACGCAGACCCACCATCACCCTAATACCACTTACCCTTTCTCCCTCTGTGCTGAAAACATCTATCACTCTTCCGGTTAAAAGAAAGAAGAAATATCCCCACTTTATTCAGTTACTTTAAATTTAGCCCATACATTCGTATCCTCTTGCACAAGGCTTCTGTATCACGCTTACCTAAGGCTTCTGTATCACGCTTACCTTATGCCTATTCCAGGTCCATAAGTACCACATGCAAAGCACCTTCTTTCATGTCTTTCTCCCACAGATTCTTCAGAGCATATTTTAGTTCACATATCATCTACAGTGGTCCTCCCAGAGTCAAATGCTCTGTACATGCCACGATCACGTGTATCTGTTCCCCCATGCACTTTACCAAGTATACTCAACAGACTTGTACCTCTGTCATTTGAGCATCCATTTTTGTACCACTTGCCTTTATCCAAGGGCACAATACGTACATTCTTAGTTCTTGGGCACCTCACTTTGGGCCGTAGAAACGTTGAATAACAAGTGTAACTAATCAACATTAGTCATCGCCTTTCCTGAGAACTCAACTGCAATCACATCCAACTAAGTGCATCCAAGTCGCACATTGGACGTTAGACACCTTTACATCACAGAAGCTCTCCTTCTTCAGAACAAAACAGCGAACTAGATCTTGCACCACATCTCTTCACTAATCAATTAGACACGAGATCTTCAACGGACTGACGGAGTTTTCCAGACCAGCCGCGTTCCGACAACTGCTACATCTCCGTCCACTTTTCCCTCATAAAGTGCTCACTCCTCAACCTGACATTCCTAAAGATGCTCCATTGAACAGTGAATCGTTGACAGTTGTTATGGAAACCTTCAATACGCGCTCCCTGCAAACACTCTTTCGAAGATAATTGCTTTAGAAATAGATTAATTAATAACGCGTGCTGAAACATATGTATAAATCAGTAGATGTTATTGGACTCCTACTACATGTGGTCATGCCTCGAGTGGAATGTCCCCTTCGACGAAGCTCTACCACCGCCAGTGGACGAAAGGAGTACAGTCTCGTCCAGGAGCTTCTCGCTCCAAAGAGTCCTTCATTTTCCTGCTCCTTCTGAAGCGCACCCTTGATCCTAAAGAAGCTTTATATAAAGTGGGTCTTGGAGTTATAATTTAAACATACATATATACTTTAAGATATATGAGTATGTTACTGTCTGGGGAGAAGGCGGTTTTATATGATTAATATTTTGTGTGCTGACGTGAGGGTTGTGGGTTCAGCGCACCCTCGTATATGTTTTTTTCTTTTTTCTTTTTTTACTTAAAACTTTCCGGAGACATCCCTTCTGAAGTCCCCGTCTGCATGACATCTCGAAGACTGCTTTGAAGACCACTTTACCCTCGGTCGCTCAAATGTTCAAACTATTCTGTACCTTTTTATTCCTTCGTCAGCTCATTCTTCATCAAGAGTTTGAGCCATCTTGCCTCACCTCCGTCCCTCCCACCCCCTCACCTCAAAGTAGCTCTTACCTCACTCTCTTCTTACCCCCGAGTAGTTATTATATCTGATCTCCCTCACGTTGAAGGTCTCTAGGAAGTAGTTTACGGTCTCTTGGCTAACGTTAATGGCATTTTTTTTTTTTCGCCTTCTGTTTAAGAGAAGCCAAGTGGTGGGAGAGACTGAGCCCGATATCTTTACACCGAAGTTGACACCTCGTTCGGTTGGTGTCCAAGTTTATCCTTACCTATTCGCACCTTCCTGAGTACACTTGACCGTGCACCGTCCATACCTAAAGCTACCTACACTCGTCATTGCCTTAGCATACTCACACAAGTCATTCCATAAGTTGTCCAGTTTGGATGTATGTGATCTGTATTGGCTGATTGGTTAGATATGCTTAGGTATTGAATGTCTGCGACCAACACTAAGGTGTGCAGTTAGCAAAGATGTTCTAGACAGACATGAACCCGTCAGACCGTGATGCATATAATTAACTCGCTAGATACTTGCAAGTTTGAGACGCTAACGGGCATCTGAGATGGACATGAATCCCATGAACCTCTCAGATCAATATTGTTACGGGAGATCTTATTCTTGGACGCGGTATACATGGAGGTCCGACCTCGGCAGTCTTAGTACAGCGGGCCCCAACCCCAAGAGATCCCAACAGACTTGGTACACTGGGGTCGACCCTCGGGGTTGTGTAGAGTCGTCAGTGTGGGGAATGAACCAGCCTGAAACTGCAGTAAGGTACTCTGACACTGCCAGTGTAATTAACTGAAAATATGAACGCATGTGGCTATGAACGGTGTATATCCCATTATTTTTGTATCCCACTAGACTCGTTTTCTAATCCTGGTAACCTGGAGGCAATTTCGCTGTTTTTATTTCTTTCTTGTCAGTGAAATTTGCAGTGATTATAAAGCGCTGCAACAATGAAGCCCCTGGCAACAACGTGAGACTTCCATCCTTAATCACTCGACATGTGAAGTAAAGTTATGTGCGGTGCGTGAGTGTATGTACCGACCTTTATTTTCTATTTTTGATGTATGGTCAAAGGTGAAACTGTGTAGCTTAAAGTATTGTCGGAGGGTATTGCACTCCTTCGACGCAGGAGGGGATCCATCACACAGGTGTTCAGTTCATTTCTCTAGTTGCGAAGGAATTCAAACAGCAACGGATCACTAGGTCCCCTCGAGGCTGTTCGTGAATGGTGGATGGTATCAAACTCGCAAATTAGTGTGGTAAAGGTTGAAAAGTTGTATAGATAATTCAAAGAGAAGAACGTCTCTAATTGTCATTGTGACTAAGGAGGCGACAAATAATGTTAATCGTGGAACTGAAGTGAAATATTCATAAAATCCATTCTCGAACGTATCTATAATACTGCTTTCAGTTTTTCTAACCGATAAATCATTCCACATGTTAACACTCCTGTTATAGTAGTTGCTTATGTTCCATTCGGTAGATAGTCGTGTGTGAGGCTGACACCATTATCAGGTAGCCTTCAGACGTGTGTATTCATGTGTTTGCAAAATACGTTAAAAGGTGTGGTCAAGATGATCTCTTTATTGGGGAAATCTCGAACTTCGGGTGTAAATCTTGGTCATTCAGCTCGGTCACATGTACAGTCTCCCAAGAAATATCGCCCCCACCCCCGGGCGTGGAGTTTCTAATAATCAACAGCAGGCCGACCGAGATTAACACTTTGACTTCGCTGCCACCCTGATGCAGTTTACAACTGCATTAGGGCGGCAGAGAAGTTAAGTTTTAATCTCGGTCGGCCAGTTGTAGATTATTAGAAACTTCAGGCCTGGGGGGGGGGGCCGATACTTTTTTGGGAGACTGTACGTCTCAAACTTTACACGTCTTGGCGTAGCTCTGAACCATGACTGGAGTGAGTGATTGGATGTTTTAAGTCAGAGACTTTCCTTTAGTAAATCTCATCTGTGACTTGTGGTGCGCCTCCCGCGTCGTGTTCTACTGACGTTTTGATCATTTATTATGTCTGAATTGCCTGGTCTTATAGTCTTCAGGTTGGCAGACGTATGGCAGTAAATTCCAACTCTAACGAGACCCAAATTCTTCCTCTTACTGTGACTAAAAACCCTTATGACAATCGTATTTCTTGTGATCGCTTCTTCGGTTCAACCAGTCAAGGGGATAAACGTTCCTAGTGCTACCTTATCATCTGTCTTGAAAACTCCCCATGAGGATAAATAGCTGTAAGCCTGCCTCCAGAGAGCTGGGATTCCTTCTCATCTGCTAAAAGGTCTTTATTTCAGAGTAGTTCTATAAGTTTACTTTTGACCCATTAACTCTTACATTGAAAATTATTCACATATGATACTCACCTTCTCTTCCTGCCATCAAGAAGTGACTTCCTGCTTGGTTCCTCCCACCTATAGGTAGGCGACGCGGTCCTCGAAAAGCAACTCCATTTGCACGACTAGTTTACGGCTGTTGTGCAGCTCTAGGTTGGGCCGTTGCGATGTCTGCTTCCTTGCTTACAAAGCTAAAGTTTAGAAATCTGTTATTTTTCATATATCTTATTAACAACTTCGATGTGTCCCCCTTTTTTAAAAAGTTACCTTTACATATCCTCAAGAACTCAGACTGTCATTTTAATCGCGTCCCATTTTTCTTTGCCCTTGTTTGTCCACTTAAAGCCTATACCTCTTATTTTCTATTTATACTGAGATCGCACGGACAACTGAATATCGTAATCAAGGCCAGTCCCCGGGAGGAGGATGACCAGGTGGGTTTGATCGCGGACCGACTGACGCGACTGGGATTCGAACCTGTGCAGGGGGTGACCCCGGGCAGCCAACTCGAATACGACACGGTCGGCAAAGCAAATCGCTGCTTCAGGGTGGTCAAAGGGAGAGAACTCCATTAATAGTAGATACAAAACACCTGAAACGTCTTTCCTCTTCAAGATAAAGCGTTCTTGATGTTTACTTAAGCAATCTTAGACGTGGTGGAAGTAAGAATGTGGTCTGGCAAGAGTCTATCCACTAAACTGCTCTCGGCAACACTCAACTTGAGATGGAATATACTACCCAGCTTTTTATCTTCCCTCCACTCCCCTCCTCCCCATTTCGCACGCCCAATTTCAGACAGGTCTCGAGGGCGTGCACGCTGGCAATTAAGGCGTCTGTCAGTAAGATTAGGTTCTTTTGCTTAATGTCTGTATTCGCTGTCTGTCTGTGTGGTAGACGACTGTCATCGTCTGGTGGGGCACATGTTGATTACTCTCACCTGTCCATCGAGGCCACCTGTATATAACGGCCACTCGTCTGTGACGGCCACCTGTCTATGTTAGATGCCTCTCTACAACAGCCACCTTTCTATGACGCTTTTCTGTAATGGACATCTTTTAAATAGTGGCCATCTGCCTAGAATAGCTGTTTGCTTTAAGCTGCTGCCAGTTCAAGAAATACAATCCGTCTAAATCAGTCACCTGTTTCCAGCATCCATCTCTGTATAAGGACCATAGTGATCTATGTAATGGCCTCCTATCTATCTACAGTGGCCACCGCTTAACAACAGCCTCGCATCTTACGTGGACACCGTTCTATCGAGGCTCCCAGTCTGTTGCAGTTCCCACTTGCCTCTAGCAGCCACCCGTTTATGCCGACGACCTTATACACAGCAGCTGTTGCGGACTTCGATGTCTCTGTGCGTGTGTCTAGACGAATTACTTTTTCTAAGAAGCCAGAAGAAGAAAAAGTGCGACAACTTTCAATTTTATGCTACTCAAGAAGATATTTTCTCAATTCCTTCACATCCTCCGCTAGTTTCTGTCTTAATTTCACCTGGGTTCTGGGTCTCGGAACTCGAGAGAAGGAACGGGAGGGTAAAGAACGAGCAAAAAAAGGGCGATCCTTTAGATTTTATAGAGCGCGAAATTGGTTTTATAAAAAAAGTTAACCGACTGATACAAGAGGCCCCGGGGTTGGGTATGTCATTAACTTCTGACAACTGATGGGGCGAGGGAGGGACAGTGTCGAAGTTGGCGGGAGAGGTAGGAACGGTGTCTTTAGTTGACGTTACTGGAAGGGACATTGTCTTAGTTGATTGGGAGAGGTAGGAACGGTGTCTTCAAGTTGACGATACACTAAGGGACATTGTCTTAGTTGATTGGGAGAGGTAGGAACGGTGTCTTTAAGTTGACGATACACTAAGGGACATTGTCTTAGTTGATTGGGAGAGGTAGGAACGATGTCTTTAGTTGACGGTACAGGAAGGGACGTTGTGTTAGTTGATTGGGTAAGGTAGGAACGGCGTCTTCAGTTGACGATGAAGGAAGGGACTTTGTCTTAAATTGGAGGGAGAGGTGGGAATGGTGCCTAAGTGGACGACAGAGGATGGGATGATGATCTGACTTGATGAGAGAAAAAGGAAAATGGTTTCGCTCGATGGTAGAGGTACAGACAGTGTTTAGTTGGCTTATGTAGATAAGGACAATGTCTAGGTAGACAGGAGTGTTGGAGACAGTGTAAGGGTAGACGAGATAGGTAAGGAGAGTGGATTGGCTGATGGAAAGGCTTGTAAGTAATACCTAAGAGGCAACTGGAGAGACGTACGTGATCTTGCCTGACACCTACTGTCCCTCAACCTGATAGAGAATAAGGACTGCCAAATCACTGTGCCAGGAATGAGGGCTAGGCATTCAAAGCATACCAGTGGCAGCAACAGGAGGCAGAGTATAAGAGTAATATTGTTCTGTCATCTTCGGGCATGGATGTAGCGTATAGTTAGGTGCTAACATGTTGAAATAGTGAGTAAGAAACAACGATTTATAAGTAGAGGAAGGACTGGTGATTAGAAGAGGAGGGTCGGTCTTCCACCGTCAGGACTGAGGCAAATACACACCGTCATTAACTCGGAAGCCGCAGAGAACTCACAGACCGTATTTTACGAGTAGGCAGATTTGGAGCGCGAGAGCTCCCGTCGTGCTTCGTCTACGGCTGGGAGGGCCGCAAGTTGCTAAGCCGAGTATGACGGACCGATAGAGGTATCGGGAAGTGCTGCGGTATGCCACGGATGATGCGATTGCCACAGGGGGCAAGTTAGTAGTGTGGAGTGCTGCGAAATAACACTTTAAAGTTCGTGCTTGGCTAAGGAATGCCAGAAGGCATTGGAGAATATAAAGAAGTAAGACAGCAGAGTGGAGAGAGAGAGAGAGAGAGAGACACACACAGACGGAGTGTCGAGAGTGCATTAGACTGTCTGAAAGCGAGAGGAAGTATCAGAAAGCCCCAGGGGAGGGTGCCAGGTAGAACCATGGGCTCTTAAGCCCCTAAGGAGTATTAAGGAGCGTCATCAAGTATGAGAGTCGGTGGGAGCGTTGGAAACAGCAGGGATTTCAGGAGCAGCAGGGGTGTGTCGGGAAAAGCGGAAGAGACGACGACAGGGGTGTCAGGAGGAGCAGGGGAGTGTCGGGAGGAGCAGGGGAGTGTCAGGAGGAGCAGGGGAGTGTCAGGAGGAGTAGAGAAGTGTCAGGAGAAGCAGGGGAGTGTCGGAAGGAGCAGGGGAGTGTCAGGAGGAGTAGGGGAGTGTCAGGAGGAGCAGGGAAGTGTCAGGAGGAGCAGGGGAGTGTCAGGAGCAGTAGAGGAGTGTCAGGAGGGGCAGGGGAGTGTCAGGAGGAGCAGGGAAGCGTCAGGAGGAGTAGAGGAGTGTCAGGAGGAGCAGGGGAGTGTCGGGAGGAGCAGGGGAGTGTCAGGAGGAACAGGGGAGTGTCAGGAGGAGCAGGGGAGTGTCGGGAGGAGCAGGAGAGTGTCAGAAAGAGCAGCTGAATGCCAAGTGCACAGTTTGGATGATAACAGTAATGTAATCATTCATAATAACGATTAATTTTACCGTGCAATCAAATATTTTATGATCACTTTGATGATACTTTTCATCAAACGAAAGAAAATGAAAAAAATAAATAATAATCCTTGCATAATGTCTAATATTGGTTACAATTTCCCTGTCACCTGGCCCACCGAGTCCTGATGACTTGCAGCCAATGGTAGAATGATATGGATTTTCACTGACTCGTCAGATGATTCTGAAAGTTATCCTGACTTAGGCTGCAGGAATCAGGGCGGAGCGCTTTCCTGGCAGTGTTAGATAAGCGTTCAGCAGCAGGTGATAAGGGCCGGAAGAGCCGGGGTACTTAAAGTCTACAGTTTGTCTCATTATAAGTCATTAACGATGCTATCTGCCGTTCATTAAAGTAAATTGGCTCATCCTCTTAGACCTTTTAAGTTCGGGGTAATTTCGAAAGTAATCGCAAAGTAATCTGAAAATAATCTTAGCTCATCCTCTTAAACCTTTTAAGTTCGTGGTAATTCCGAAGGGAATCGCAAAGTAATCTGAAAATAATCTTAGTTTATCCTCTTAAACCTTTTAAGTTCGTGGTAATTTCGAAAGTTATCACAAAGTAATTTGAAAATGATCTTAGCTCATCCTCTTAAATCTTTAAGTTCGTGGTAATTTCGAAAGTAATCGCAAAGTAATCTGAAAATAATCTTAGCTCATCCTCATAAACCTTTTGAGTTCGTGGTAATTTCGAAAGTTATCGCAAAGTAATTTGAAAATGATCTTAGCTCATCCTCTTAAACCTTTTAAGTTCGTGGTGATTTCGAAAGGAATCGCAAAGTAATCTGAAAATAATCTTAGCTCATCCTCTTAAACCTTTTAAGTTCGTGGTAATTTCGAAAGTAATCACAAAGTAATCTGAAAATAATCTTAGCTTATCCTCTTAAACATTTTAAGTTCGTGGTAATTTCGAAAGTAATCACAAAGTTATCTGAAAATAATCTTAGCTTACCCTCTTAAACGTTTTAAGTTCGTGGCAATTTCGAAAGTAATCACAAAGTAATCTGAAAATAATCTATGTCTTAAGTTACTTGAACGTCATTGGTTACAGTATGATCAAACGTCATTACAGATGCCAGAATAAATTTGGGGTTGTTCTGTCCCCGTTTGGGAGCTAGGAAAGTGTTGAGATATTGCTGGGGTGATAATATAATGCTGACTTAGCAATAGATTCGCATAGGTTCGAATCCTGGTTACGGCAGTCGGTCCACAGATAACCCAGCTGTTCATCTACCCTCTGGGGTTGGTCGATAAAATGGAATGGCCTTGATTAGGGCCACCAGCTGCCCGCGTCGCCTCAGCCAACATAAGAGAGAAAAAAGGAATTCTTGAGAAAGAAAAAAGTATGACCCAGTGAAAACTCACAAGCCTGACGTAATATCAATTACCTTCATTTACGTCACTTAGGTGCGTAAGTAACTCGTTTGAAAACGTAAAGGTTCCGGCATGTGAGCAATTGTAGGGCTGTGAAAATTCACAGTGTAGAAATGTGGCCCTCTATTCACGAAACACGCCATGCACAAAAGAGCAACTTGCGCCAAAGAGAATAGACAAACGTGGGTCCAGAACACAAAGGAATCGTCTAACCCATCTTGTCAATAGCATTCAGAAAGCACAATTCACATGCGCACAACACTCGAGTATTTCCAACGTAGCTCATTACATACACACACACACACACACACACAACACAAAAACAATCTACAGTTTCAGAGTTACATTCTTTGACACAAGGACGGAAATATCTGAGAGCATACCGACCTCTCAAAGTAAACGAGTGATCGTTCTGAGACCTGTCGTTCACTGGTGTCAAGATCGTTTTTGTGCTGTGTGTACACCTCCCAGAAATAACACCGCCACCGCCACCACCACACTTTGCAGCAGCTGGTTTCGAAGCTGGTTACCACAGGCATCACTTGCACACTGAAACTTGTCCATTGATGGTCAGTTCAGAAGAACAGGGGAGTATGACTCCAGCTCGCCTTACGGGCATAGTTAGTTAACCATACAGTACCCTTGTGATCTCGCTTTATCACTTTAAAAGGGTTACTTACTGGTGTGTCATGCGATGGCAGCAAGTCCTCCTACACGCAGGTAGGGTTTGCAGGATGAGGCTAGAGAGACAACTGCTGCTCGGATATGCTTGTTGTAGAGGGTCATAGTGCTCGCTGTCAGGCACCCTTCTAGGAAGACCTGACGAGCACTTCTCTCAATCTGCCTCCGGTACATTGTGGAACTCTCTCGGTGTACAGTTTAGGAGAAGCACACTTCCCCCAGAAATGACGTTCCCCTAACATGCCTGAATGGAACTTCGATCTGATCGTTACAAGAACTAGGCAACGTCTTGCCTCCACCGCTTCCAATCAGGGTTGTCTAGTTATCGCCCCCAGACTCGGGTCTTCCCCAGCTCAACCGTAGGACGAATAGCCTTGCTCCAAGGGAGCAAGAGACGTCCGATGGCACCCTGCTGGAATGCGTCTTGTGGTTGACGAGTAGACCCCCAGACAAGCTGTGTGAATGCCACGCGCACGTCGAGTGCTCAGGGTGAGGGATTTTTGGTCGGTATTGCTCCCTGGCTCAGGTTTGAGTTACGGCGCCGCCAGTACCGTGGCTGGAGGCTTTATGATTGCCTCTTGGGAATGTGTCGCCCACTTGGTACACCGTCTGTCGATGTGGCTCTCGTAAAAATACCACGGGAGTTAGTAAGACGAATACCACACACACACACACACACACACACATACTGTACATATTTACACCTTACACAAGGAGTTTCACGGTAAATATTGAATATAAAAAAACCGGCAGTATTTACCACAAAGAATAACTTTATCCATGGCGCGAGGCCAAGAGAAAATATACGTATCTGAACTGTTAGTTACCTTTGAGCTGCATGTAATGCATTGCGTAGGTATGTTACTCAATAATCATGGGCTGGAGTAATCAGAGTGATTACATCAGAATGTGCAATCGATTACAGTTGATTGCATAACGGGTTAGAGTTACTTTGTCAAGGTAACGCTATATAGAATCTAGGAGAGAACCGGTTAGTGGGGCAAGGAAGTGTTTGGACTGCTAGGAACTATGGCAGAATACTAAGGCAAGCAATAAAATGCATCAGTTTTGCCAAACGGAAGAAAACGCGAAAACTTCCATATTTTATATTTCGAAGGACAATGGCATTACCGTTGTGCAGATACTATTATAGATTAGATAAGAGCGTTAATGAGACTGGATAGTGAGGAGTTTTTTTCCTTCTCTTCTTCTGCCAGACAGGAAACGCAGCGTCGCCTGAGTATCATAAGGGTTTACTGACAACGCGTCCCAGTCCACCGGAAAGCAGTCCTGTCAAAGAACTGTCTCGTTTTCTGTGGCGACTGGAAACTGCACTAACAGCCCAGAGCACTACCACCACATAACCAGTGTTAATAACTAAGTGGAACGACTTCAGTGAATCGAACAGTTGAGATCTCTTGAGGCAACAAGGCTTCAGCGAGGGAGACTATAGTGTGAAGAATTCAAATTCTGGGAACAATTGGAGAGTACGCGAGGTCAAGCCTAACGTAATCACACAGACATTGCGAATGCCTCCAACAGATGAGATCATGGCGTCATTTACGAACAAAATTACCTGACGTACGAATAGATGATGAGGTGCAGATTGATATCTGATGTCTCGTGGAGTGAGAAAGCTTTGGCAAAAATCATCTTTGAAGGTGGGCCACACGTAGTATTATCCACACGGGCAAGTTAATCCCCCTAATTAAGGCCATCTCATTATACACTAGCTTAAACCAATACCCATTTCATCAACCTAGGGGAGGATGAACAGCAGGGTTGACTATGGACCGACTGCCGTAGCCAGGATTCCAACCTATGCGCTCGACCCTGGGCGGCCCGTAAATGCGCCAAGATGAAGTCTCAGTCCATAGCATAAATATCTTTCAGCATGTTAGAACGATAGTCGAAGGAAGACCGTAAAATACCCGTGAAAAGTGAGGGAAAAGAGGGATATGGTAAATATTCGAGGCTGAGTAAATGTGAAATCTATTATGTGGACTCGTATTAGACCCATCATGAACTCACTGTATGAGTACCCATTAAGTGCACCTGATCATTTGCAGTAATGGGTACGTTGGCTTATGGGCCGTGGCCACAAATACCCCATCTGACCACAGGAGCTGCTCCCGACACAGCCTGGTCCCGGGCCGAGCTGTGGTGAATAGAGATGAACCCGATAAATCGAGGAAAACGCATTTAGTCACGGAAGTGTCAGATATTGTCAGGGAAGTGCCAGGGCAAATGGGTGGGATTCGAGAGAATATCTGATATTCCCCCGACGGCGCTGAAGTTGATGAGGAGCTCAGAGAAGTATCATGTAACTCGAAGTGTTGAGAAAAAAGTAAAGAGTACCAGTAACAGTCGAGTGAGTACATTCAGGGATGAGTCTGGGAGTGTCCAGGGAGTACAGCCAGGGAGGGAGGAGTCAGGGAGAGTCATTAAGTGCTTATGGTGTACTGGGGAGTGCCAGGGAGGAGTGCCACGCGGTGTCGGGGGGGTGTTGGGAGCCGCTAGATAATGTCGGAACACGCAACGTGCAGACACATACGCCTTGTTAGCGTAATACAGTCTGCCAAGATGCAGTCTCGTTAATGATCTGGGCAGACGAGACGTCGTTTCTCCACTCTACCTCAGTTGCCGTAACACCTCCTCCTCCTCCTCCTCCTCTTCCTCGTCTGTCTCCCTCCTGTTCGACCTCTCGTTGCCTCGCATTCTCCACACCCCTCCCTAGACTCGTCCTATCGTTCTCTTTCTTCTCTTACGTCTTCTGTTCTCCTTTCGCATCTCTTTCTCTCTGTCTCACCGTCTTCCTCTCTTCTCTTTACCTTCATCTTAATCCTTCTTTTTCTTTTCTCATCCTCCCATCGTCTATTCTACTTTCATCCTTATCGCCTCCATTCACCAATGATCCTTTACCCCTAGCTTTATCCTTTTCGTCTTTCTCTCGCCCTCCTTTTTCTGTGTTTTCATTCAGCTCCCTTCTATCCTCCCTTCATAATAGCCCTTTGTCCTCCACCCATCCACTCCCTACCGCTCTCCACTCATCCTCCCTTTATCCTCCAGTCATCCTCTTCCATCTGTCCTCCTCTCGTCATTCTCCCTTCCATCATCCACCCGTCCCTCTTTCCCTTCCCATCCCCTTTCAGCTGGGTCCTCTTCCCGTCCCTACTAATGGAAATTGACACAGGCCAATCGGTCCACCATCGTAATATCCTGCAAGAGGAACCCTCCCCCATATACACGTACATGGCTCCGCCAGCAGCATCAATAGATGTCTTAATGATGTTTCGAGCCGATCCGGCTGGGCTATAGATAAACCCCCGGAGAGTGTGTGTTCCTGCTGATGATGTTGGGCAGCCTCTACCAACAGAATTATTCTCACCCTCCGCAATACTATGCAGCTAAATCATTGCATAATCTGGGAATTTTCAGATAATTCCTACCGTACGTTACTGGACACTGTATGTTTATAAGCGTTCCATCCATTGTGTTATTTGTACAGTGTAGATTAAAAGTATCTTTAACGTTGCCTACCGTAAATGATTCACTTGCGTAACGTTACATGATTGAGTCAAGGCAGATCAGTTCCTTGGACCTTTCCTTTACCTCTGTATCCTCTGTCATGCCACCGTCCACGGGCATATGGGCACGACTCCACAAAATTCTTCTAATTTTTGCGGCAAAACGGGAAGGTGGAAATCCTCCTGTCCCTCTCACCCTCTCGCTTGCCCAGCCTGGGAAGAAAGATTTACTTCCTCAGTGAGGTACTTTTAGCACGGCGGTCCTCCTCCTTCTCCTCCTCACCTCTTTACACACTCATGCGCCTCCCACTGTTATAATGGTGATTCCCCGACACACACAGGCACGGGCGCCTCAGCCAGACAATATTTTCAGGGAGGGTCTTTGATCATTTCCTTCTGGGGCGAGTAAATGTGATATTCTCCGGGGCATCACAAGTGCCCTCTGAAGACACGAGGCGGATGCCTGCCTGAGAGGGTGTGGATCTTCCCAAGATAGGGCCATGATGCCTGTGGTCAGTTGGGATGAGGCAAAAGGAGACTTGTAGGGCTTCGGGATCTAGATGGGCAGAGGGGCCCTTTCGCTAGACTCCTAGATAAGCTTGAGGGTCTGTGTCGCGTCAGGCTGTGTTGCGTCACACTGGTGTCAGTGTCCTTGGTATTTAGCAGTGTAGTGTAGCGATGTAGGTGTACTGGCATGGCGTAATGTAGTGCTGGGTTGTACGAAAGGTTGTGAACTGGAAGTCTATTCACGAAACGTGTTGATGTCGTGAGTGGAAGGGATGCAGTGCAGAAATTCCGGTCCATTGACAGGAAACTGGAATTTACCGAACGTGGAAGTTCCGTGCATAGAGAGATTTCATTACATAAACTTCAACATAACTTATTCCAAGCCGGGGAGAGGGGAGGGGGGGGGGGCAGAGCAAACATGGGAGGGTTACGCCCCTCGACCTCCAATATTGTGAAATGCATTGAACGTTGGTAAGTATGAGTTGAGGAACAGGCAGTTACTCGTTCCGAAGTTTAAATTCATAAGTATCTTAAAATATAGTTTTTAGCTACACACACACACACACACACACATTTATATATATATATATATATATATATATA
>JAYMFT010370485.1:0-21697 GCA_038088735.1 Panulirus argus
TATATATATATATATATATATATATATATATAATTTTTTTTTTAACGAGTGAAATAGAAATGCATAAATTTTGGAATGAATGTCGTCCATCACAGACCAGTGGAGATACTGACATTGCACACGGTAGACGGAATGAGTGTGACCATTATTCTTTGTGGTTTCGTTTTAGGGTACCTTTATGGTACAGGTTAGGCTCTCTGTGCAAGAAAGAGAAAGTTACTTAATGGTATAGAAAAAAGTAACTTTCTTTTTTGGCACACCTAGCCTAGCCTATCTTGATCCTATCCCTGCCGAGCTCTTGTGGCCTGCCGGATGGAAGGAGCCCTCAAGGCCTAAGTTACCCGCCGGGTGATAAGAGCCCCTCCGGGCTTAAGTAACCTGCCGGGTGTAAGGGGCGCTTCGGGTGAAGGAACCCGGTGGGTTGAAAGAAATTCTCTAGGGCAAGATAACCTGCCGGGTAGACAGATCCCTCCGGGCTGTATTATCAAAGAAACGTGCCTGAAGGAATGGTCTTTCCGAGCCCAGCTAACCTCAGGATAAAGACTCATCCTGAGAGAGAGAGAGAAAAAAAAAAAGGAATGCCAGGTTGAAAGACCCTTCCAGGCCAAAATAACCTTGCAGGTAGTAAGACGTCTCCGGGCCAGAGTAACCCGCTGGTGGGAAAGATCCTCTCGGGGCAAAATAGGGGTACCATAGGGGGTAAAATGGTGATGGAGGAAACTAGGATTGTTTTTCAGCTAACAACTCTTGGATTGAAGCCATTTAACGAAACGCACCGTGTTGAAATTTCAGCCTGAAAAAGGATGTGATTGGGCGCCCGGGTATTAGGGGGAAAGAAAAAAGGTGTTGCCAGCCGTTCGTGTGGTCCCTCGCTGGTGGTGCTGGTGTCCCCCCCCCCCCCAGGATCTGCGCTGCGGCCGTTCAGCTGGGCTGTTACTGGCAGGAATCACCCTGCCTACCACACCCACCTGAAGGCGGCCTCTGCTACCGTTCACGCCGTGGCCTCCTCGGCCCTGGCATGTTGTTACGCTTCAGTTATGTCGCTTGGTGTGCTCACCCACCCACCCACACACACACACACACACACACACACACACACGGAGGGGTTGAGGCTATGGTTTTTTGGGTGGGTAATGTAAGTGTGACTGCAGAGGTAGGATCCGCTTTGCCCCGGCCCACTCGAGGACCCGCTGCCGTGACGCAGGAGGCCGGACCTCCCGTTCAGTACCCAGCCGCGTCACGCCTCACCCCACCGTCACACGAGTCCCCACACTAACGCCACGTTTACATCAGCGTTATTAGATCTTGTGGTCGTTAAATGGGGTAAACACTGCTGGATAACGACGACCGACCCCCTCCGATCGGACTGGATGGCTTACTTGTAACTAGTGCCTGCGCACGACGAATGAGCGACATCCGGGGTGCACCAGCCGGAGGGGTGGAATCTGGCGCGCTGGGAAGTGACCACAAGATGCACCATTGAAGCGGGTTAATAGCAGAAAGTCGCCGGCGAGGACTGTTGGCCCAGTGTCACTGAGGGGGTATTTTATCATTATTATTATGAGTGTCTGTTGCCCAGAGTGCCCGTGTGTGGCTGTCAGTCGCACTCAGAATGAAGCTGGGAATATACTGCCACAGGTTGGCAGCGTAGACCAACATCCGTCTGGGCAGTTGGTGAGTCTAAGGTCGTATAGTATGTTGTGCGGGAGGGAGGAGGGCAAGTCGGTGTTTCCTGTATTAGCGAGGACTTGATGGCTCCTCACGACGTGTGGGCTGGGAGGAAGCGGGCGGACGGACATGTGCAGCATCAGGTGGCGCTGACACCACCACAGGCGGGCGACACACAGATCGGAACACCTGGGTCCATCATCACCGGCGGCGCGCGCTGGGTGTGCTTGTTAACCGGGGACACCTCGCACCTGTTGAGCTGCATCGTCCACCTCTACTGCATCATTTGGCGTGTGGCCGGACAGGAGGGTGGCGGTTGCAGCGAAGGACGCGCCTAATTGTTTGCCGGTGTTATATATAGTAATCCCCAGGAGCATGGCGGTACGATCTTTGACCTGATCCTCAAGGATGGGGGGCGGGGGGCAAAGGCCGCGTTGGATATCCGGACGTCATACCCAGCCATACCCAAGGATGGGACGCGTCGTCCCTTAAAGCGGGTAGAACGCAAGCTTCGAGATCGATCGTGGTCGTGTGTGGAGGAAGGAACTCCGTGCCATTTGTCGACTGTTGCCGGAGATTTGTCGTTTGATTCGACGTCGCGTCTGAGTAATGTTACTCTTGTGTATATACTGTACGTCTGTGCGACGGTTGCCTTCACAGTCCTAGATCGTTTCGAAGTTCGCTACAGAACAAGAACTGTCACTGAGAGAGAGACGTGAACACTGAGGTCTCCCCGTAATGTGATAGGTGTTGTCAGTGTGTGTGTGTGTGTGTGTATGCGTGCGTGTGTGGTAATGTATATAGGGAGAGGGGCGAGGGGCAGGGGGAAGGAGGATAACGGGCCTGCGTGAGTATATCTTGTTGCCTTTCGAGGAGCCTCACCTCAACACGGTTGGCAGGGGAAGGGAGGGCTCACCCGCAGCTGACGATGTGTTGCATGTTTCCCGGACGCTCCTATGGAAGGCCTCACGCAAACGGCCCATAGGATGCGCCCCCGCCTTAGATTGACGAGAAATTACCTTTAGATTTTAATTTAGCCTGGTGTCGCACCACAGGTCCTGTCGGTCCGGCTCCTTACAGGAGTCGGCGTGACTTGTGACGCGACGGCGGTGTCGACGACATTCGAGCGAATTCTTGACACTCTCGGTAACAGTGAGAGAGAGAGAGACACTTGCATCCTGCCTGAGCCAGTGGTCGGTCACTTGCGCTGCTGATTCTCTCTCCATTGCATCAGTCTGCCAGCCGTCCCGCTTCCCGGGTGCACAAGCTGGTCAGTGACTAATGGTTGAATCAGTGGATGACCTGTGTCATTAGGACTGGCGCAAGGGAGACGATACTTTCCACTCGTGAATGACAGCAGATGGGAATCGAACGAGGAGTCTGGCGGCCAGCACGAGTGAAGTGTGCCGCAAGATCCTCGAGGCCCGAGTCCCGCGGTTTCCGGTCCCAGGCGGCGACGGACCCGGATGGTGGACAGATACCAGTCATGTCCCCGGGTCACTGGTGTCGGCGGGGGACACACACACGCACACGCACACTCACACACAAGCCGCCGATAGTGTTATCAGGGGACTGTGGTGGTGTGAGGCTCTCGTGGTCTAGTGCACACTCGATGTACATGTCTTCGTTTTTCTTTTAGGCTTTAGGCAACAACACTGAGGTTATTTGTTGGCGAGGGAATAGTTCGTCGAGAGTTTGCTAGGGGATTGTGTATTTGTCGCATTAGCAGGTTCCAGTTGAGTGATGCAGTGTGAGGAGAAGGCTGGCTCGTGGGTGTGTTGTGTGTCTGGTGGGGACGGGAGGCTGTGGAAGGTGGTGTGGGTGGCGGGTGTAGTGTGGCAGGAGTGCGTGGTTAGTGGGCGTCTGGCTGAGGGCGGCTAGGAGGCGCGAGAGGGGCCAGGGATGCTGGGTGGAGGGGGAATAGGCCTTGTGATTGAGGGGGTCGGATGCGTTCGTAGCTCATAACCTCTGGTGGTGAGCCACGAGAAATGATGGTATGTCGTATGTTCCTTCAGCACGGAGGAAAGCCCTACATAGTGTGAGGGAGATGGCGTCGTGCCGGGTGTGTAGGTCCAGCCAGGTGTGTGGATGGTCAGCAGCGGGTGTGTGAGTGTGAGGGGAGGGGCGGCTGATGTACTACACTCATCGGAGGAGGTGGGAACCGGGAGGGGAGCGGGCGACGCATCGAGACGAGCGACCACCGGGAGGAGGAGATAGCACAGCCGACTGGTGGTCTGCCGCCGCCCCTCCTCCTCCTCCTCCTCCTCCTCGCGAGGGCTCTTTTGCCTGTCACTGCTCCTCCTCGTATTTTGACCCTCATCGCCCACGCTTTCCTCAAGATGAGTTCACCCCTCCCCTCCTCCCCCCCCCCCTGTTTTTTTATTTCCCTTTGCGATATTTATCTGGGTACGAACCCACGAACACCGACCCCCTCCCCTCCCCTCCCCCTCCACCCCTTCAGCCAACGACACCGGACTGCCACTTCAGGGGGTCGCCCTATCGTTCTTCATCCGCTGGTTATATTGTGATTTCCACACCGTCTGGGGCCCCAGGCCACGTGCCGTACTGCTGCGAATGAGATAACACCGAGAGGAATGAATATTTACATATTATTAGATTTTTGGTTGTGGAGAACGGGGGTGCAACCCGCTCCGTACCAGGTGTGGGTTAGGTAACGCAGCCACGTGGTGTGTGTGTGTATGTGTGTGTGTGTGTGTGTGTGTCCTTGCATGGCCCCCGTTACTAGGTACGTTACTAGGTCTGACTCGTCTCTAAGGATGGTCGCTTTGACATTCTAGTGTTGCCGAGGATAGTTCAGCTTATGTGTGTATGTGTGTGTATGTGTGTTGTGACGGATAGCGAGGCGTGTGTTGGTGTTGCTGAGGGTAGCTTAGTGTGCGGTAGTATTGCTGACTATGGTATACCGTATGCTAGTGTTGATGAGGATAGTTTTGCCTATGCTGGTGTTGATGAGGATAGTCATCCGTATGTTAGTGCTGCCGAGGATAGTTTAGCTTATGTCACTGTTGATGAGGATCTTTTAGCTTTTATGAGTGTTGATGAGGATAGTTGAGCGTATGTTAGCGTTGATGAAGATAGATCAGAGTATGTTAGTATTGCTGAGGATAGTTTAGTACATGTTAAGCGTTATAAAGGATAGTTCAGTGTGTATTTTATGTTTGCTAAGGATTGTTCAACATTTGATTGCGTTGCATAAGTTGGTGTTGTGTTGAGGACAGTTTAGCCTGTGATTATTCTGGGGTATTTTAGCGCAGACTTCAGACTTCAGACTTCGACGAGGATGATGCACGTCATTGTGACGATGATGCTTGAAAAGCCTGACGATGATGGCAAGAGGGGCCTGAGTGTTGTTGGTAAAAATGAGGATAATGAGGGTTGCTGGTTAAGATGAGGATGATGAGGACAGTTGGTAAAGAATAGGATAATGAGGATAGTTGGTAAAGATAATGAGGATAGTCGGTTAAGATGAGACTAGTGAGGATGGCTGGTTAAGATGAGGATAATGAGGATAATTGGTAAAGATGAGGATGGATCGAAGTGGAACTCTTCAATGAGAACAGTTTGGTAGGGAAGGTGAGGTGAGGTGTAGTTATATTTTATTTTACTTTTAAAAGTTTTGATAAGTGTGTGTGTGTGTGATGGAGCGGGTGAATGGCATGCGAGTGAGGTTGGCCGGGTGCGGAGGAGGGGTGGCCGGCTCCAGCTGTGCCGCGTGTGAAGTAAAGCCCAGTTAGTCATGTTTATGGCCACGCCATGACGTCACGCCGGGGGGAGGGGGGGAATTTCATGTCTCTCGACGTCCCTTAGCCTGGTGGCCAGCCTCTCAGCCTGTGGTCAGCCTTCATTCAGTCAGTGGCCAGCCTCTCAGCCTGTGGTCAGCCTTCATTCAGTCAGTGGCCAGCCTCTCAGCCTGTGGCCAGCCATCATTAAGTCTGTGGCCAGCCTCTCAGCCTGATGGCCAGCCCTTATTCTGTGACCAGCCTTCATTCAGTCTGTGGCCGCCCCTCAGCTTGTGGCCAGTTCGGAGCCAATGGCCAAACCCTCAGCCTCTGGCCAGTCCTCAGCCTGTGGCTGCCCCTTAGCCCAGGGCCACCCCCTTGCTTGTGCCTGCCGCTTAGCCTGTAGCCGCCCCTCAGCCTGTGGCCGCCCCCTAGCCTGTAGCTTGCCCCAGCCTGTGGCCGCCTCTGCTAACGGCAGTCGTCTATCCCTGGTTATGGCTTTCCAGGCGAGGTCCCTGGCCGTGGTGGTGGTGCTGCTGCCGCGGCCCCCGTACAGCTCCCCCTTGCCTTTCACTCCTCTTCTCTCACCTCGTGCTTTACGCTCGCCTCTCGTCACTGGTGCTGCTCTCTCTCTCTCTCTCTCTCTTTCTCTCTCTCTCTCTCTCTCTCGTCCTTCAACCCCCCGTCCTTCCTTCCGTGCCTCACAACTCTCGCTTGCTCGTTCCTCCTTTCCCTGGGCGTCTTCCTCTCCCCTTCTGTCGTATGCTCCCTCCGCCTGCCTCTTCCTTCCTCGGTCCCTTCCTGCACCCTCGACTGGCGGTGTTGCTCACCGGAGTGGAAGACCTCTTACCGGGTGGCAGTTGTAGCGTGAGAAAGGCTGGTGTGGGCAGCCGCCCCCTGAATGGTCCGTCGCACCATAGCTCATACGATGGCCGTAAACTCCTTTATTCCTTAAGGGGCGTTAATTGGCCATTTCAGTGGCTTTCCTGGGCAGTGTGGTCCGTGGCTGCGTTGCCTCCTGTGATTCCTCTTTAAAGGGCTGTATTTACGAGTGGTTTCGTGGAGGGTTTCGCCTGCAGGGATTCGTAATTGTCTGTTGGTGTGATTTTCCGTAAGTGTGAGGCAGTCGCGCTGCCCGGCGGTGTGACGTGTGACTGCTTGGAGGTGAGGCTAGCCAGTGTCGGTTGGTGACAGTGGCAGCCGCAGGGGCACGTTGGTCACTCATGGGTGGCGAGGCGAGGAGAGGCATCACACCTGCACGTGAGATGCAGCAGCAGCGGCAGCAGCAGCGCACCTCACGGGACACCACAGTTAGGATGAGTCCACGGCTTCCAGAGGCTCAATGGTGGCCCCCCTTCCCACAAACACTTTAGGTGCTACACTTACCCACTCACTGTCAAGTCCCTATCCTCTCCAGATGTCGCAGTGTTGAGCCTCTTGCCATCGGACTGGTGGCGTGAGGAAGCGGTACTTCTTCTGTAATTCAGATGCAGTTATTTATTTCGAGAGAGGTACATTGGGCTCTGTATCCCGTATGTGTTTCACCCTTCCTGGTTGAGCTCGACTGTCAAGGCTTTTGTAAGAGGAACGGGGCTCTTACTTACGAAAGCATCTCTAGGCACTAGATACCAATGCCACACGAACGGCAGCAGAAGCTACCCCCATTCGTGCCGGCGTCACTCCTAGCAGGTCTGGTGTGAAAGTACGGTAATGAAGTTATTCTTCACTGGAAGAGAAAAGTGAGGGACGAGCGGACCCTGGAACGGTCAACGTCGTAACCTGTACTGCTGAGGTTGTAAACCCCCCCACCCACCTCCCCCACCCCCCACCCCTGTGGCGCGACACAAAACCTCTGGACAAGTGTATTACACGTAGGTGCCTTTCACCGTTAGAGGTGGGCACTGGGGCACTTGTGAGGGGGTTGCCAGCCTTGCCTCCCCCTCAGCCCCCACTGTGCCTGGTGTGCATTGCTCTGACGTAACCACTTACTGCCCGACGCGTCGTGTGAGGGCGCTCAAGCCAACAAGTGCGTGCATTTGACTGGAGCGTTTATTATTATGGCAAGGCTTCGGAAGTCTTACTTCTGGGCTTAAACAAGATGTGTCCTTTTTTTTTCATTTATTTTCAGCATTTATCGTTATCTTTATATTTTTTGACCCATACTGAAATGCTTTATTGATGTCAGTGAAATAGATAAGGAATTCGTTATTTTTTTTGTATCGCAGTTTTTCATAAACTTTTCCACTCTTTCATTCTTATGGAAGTATAATTAACATCCAGTATTTGGATAAGTTCATTGCGCCAGGCATGATAAGAAGTTGCAACACCACTGGATGTGCTTCCCGAAGCCGTGTCTTTGATTTTCCTCGGCAGCGGCCCGGGGGGGGGGGGGAAGGAGGTGTGTGTGTGTGTGTGTGTGTGTGTGTGTGTGTGCGGGGTCTCACGGCAAACGAGGCAGCCTCGCCGCAGAGGCCAAGTTAGTATCAGGAAGCGCCCGCCCGCCCGCCCGGTCATTCACATCGTGTCTACTGTGGAAACTCTGTATAACGATGGCAGCTTTGCAGTGTTCTCCTTACGGACAACGAGACCAGTTCTTGCGTCTCCTCCCTGTGGCTCAGTGTAGTGGCGAGGTTGTTTATATGGGTCTTGGTGCCGTTCGGGAGTTCGTCCGTTTGCTTAATGGTCGAATTGAGGTTTACTTTGGGTGGGTGATGGGTGGGGCTTGTTTGGGTGGGTCGTAGCGGGAACGCGCACAAGCGAGAGCCGATGGCGAAGGATCCCGCGGTGTGGAGAAAACCGCGGGCGAAATTTATCCAGAAGTTCTTCCGGAGTGCGTGAGGAGATCGGCAGGACAGGTGAGCCAGCGAGGCGGGGGCGTGGGCGTGGGCGGCCAGCGCGGCGATGGCGTGACTGATGGCCCGAACCTGAAGGATTTCTCCCGGGGTTCCTCTCTCTCTCTCTCTCTCTCTCTCTCTCTCTCTGTGGACGCCGCCTCTTCCGCCTCCTCACCGTCGCTGTATTGCTTGCCCGGCTGTCATTCCTACCACCAACACCACTACCCCTGTGGTTGGTGTGGTCTGCAGAGTTAGCCGCTCGGGGATTTCTTCCGTTCCTGCACAGTTTCCCGGAACAGCTGCGGCGTCTTGGGAATCCTCTTGGCTCGCTTGTTTGTTGGGGTGGGGCGGGTTATTGCATTTGCTTCGTTAACAGTTCGGTCCGTGTGTGTGTATGTGTGTGTGGCGTTCGATCCGGGACTTGCTGTTTCATGGAGAGCCTATTCGAGATGTTGCCTTTGGGGAGGAGGGATTAGTTCCATGATTTGCGGTTTCGTGGACAGTGCATTTTGATTCGTCATTTCTCGGCAGTTGATTTTGGACGGGAGGAGTGGGGGGGGGGGATTTCACAGTTTATTCCAGGAATAAACTGGCTTTTGGAACGGCTCGCTCGATTAGCGTTGTCCCCATGATCAGTTTATTCTGTGACAGTTTGTTGATATATCGTGAACAGTTTATTCCATGTGATACTTCTTTTTTTTTCGTGGGCTTTATTTTCTAACTTTCCTTGGTAGTTTGTTTTACGAATTGATTTGCCAATTTTTTTTTTTTCGCAGCAAAAGTTTCTCAGGAAGTCAGTATGTTATATTATTTCATAGCAAATTCATTCCTTTGTTTGAAAGTTTATCTGGAGTACTGATTTTTTAGTTGACTGCTTACTTATTATTATTTTTTTGTTTAATTCTTCATTATGTAGCAACACACAAGGACCGAAAACTTGAACAACGAATGAAATCGCGTTTATATCTGGCTCAGCGAATGAGACGCGTTCGGAATATGCAACCTTTACTGAAACTTGTGTGAAAAGTTAATACAGACAGTTGGGAGAGGGGTTGCAAGTCATAACCTGAGCAGGAGTGACAGAACAGGAGGCATTTTGTAAGAGCGTTCGGTTGTATATTGAAGACACGGATTTAAGAAACGAACGGTTTGGAGTCCTTAGATGATGCGGTGTAAGTGTTCATTTTTTACCACGCTGTTCCATAAGCCTCATACCCGCAGTGATTTACAGTAATATACACCGGAGTTTACAAAGAACTTAGGTATAGTCGTGACAGTCGTAGAAATCCAGTCCCAAAACGCCATCCTTTTAGTTTCCAGTGTTACCACCCCAATAGATGGGAGTGGACGAATGACAACAGCGTGGCTGAGAGCTTCCCGGAAGTGGCTGGGGAAGGAGACCAGCTGTACAGAAGGGGGAATTCTCCTGGCTTGGTGGCAAGGTAGCCACACTGTGCCTAGGTTACCAATCGACGGGAGGGAAGGGGAAGACAACAGTAACGCAACACGCGACACAAAGAGGGAGTAAATCTGCCAGATTTTACGTCGGGTAAGCCTACGTGTTGGGAGAAATAGAGGATGGACCCTCTTCCGAACGGTTGACAGAGTAACTCCCGGACCACAGAGGAAGTGGAAGAATGCCTGGAGAGGTTGACAGGGGGGGGGGGGAAGATATCCTGACATGAATCGGAAACGGAACGGTGAGAAGGAAATGCAGGACGGTCTGGAATGGGGCGAGTGTGCAGCGCTCACCCAACAGGGAGCTAAGGCGAGTTGCACGCCACGGAAGACAGAGCCCATAGAGCCAAGGAAGGCAAAAACCTCTCGTAAGAAATGGAAGCAGTTGGCTGTAGACTCAACATGTACCGAAACTCGGGGGAAAGAGAAAGAGAGAGAGAGAGAGTGTGAGCCACTGGTGATATGAAAAAAAGAAAAAATTACCTTTCATAGTTACCTTTGGCTTGTACACGGATGATTGTAAGGAGGCGAGCGTAGTATGGAAGAATGTCAATGAACTGGTTCTTATTAAGGCGCAAAGCTGCCTGAATGTAAACGACCCATAATGAAATAGTGATGCTCAATGCATAGTCGAGTTCGCCGCCATTGACATGGTCTTGAACAAGGACTCGATTTGGACGGCGGCGCGAGAGATGATACAGAGTGCAGAACAAGTTCAGGGACTGGGCCTATGTGATTTACGTTATTGGTTACATAGGAAATTGTTAAGTGGGATCGAGTAGCACTGAAGGAGGGCTGCGACAGAAGCGATCACCTCGTCGTGATACTGAACAGTTTACGTCTTGATGTGTTTTTTTCATGACGTTGTTGAATTCTGTTCTTATGCATGTTACAACGAATCATGGTATACCTGACATGGTGTTCTTGTTGACGTCACACACTTCCCCGAATTGGTCGGATTTGTTAATGGGAGTTCTGGCAACTCTCAGGTGTCGGCTTCCACTGTACAGCTCCTGTGCCGATGATCGGGGACGGATCTCTCTCTCTCTCTCTCTCTCTCTCTCTCTCGCTTTCTGATACAGTGCTCAACCTCCTCTTCAGCACCTTAGTCTTAGAGAAAAGAAAAAAATGTCTAAAGGTATTTTGTATTGGTGTGCTTCATGTCGTAAAAAGTGCAGTTTTCATTTGGGTTCATCAGTTAGGATGAATTAGCAGTCTACGGATAAAAGAAGAAAGTATCCCCACTGAATTAGGTATGATGTTCACCTCCGAGTTTTCGGCATGTCTTGTATCAGTCAGATGTGCATGGCACGTAAGGTGACATGATTCGTTCGTGGCATAATGTTCCTCCTCACTGCTTCCATCATCAGTGTGTCCAGCAGAGACTCTCAGGGATTCTACAACGGTGAAATCGCAGAGCGATCACTCGCCGACCCCGCGCCGAGAGGGACGTGTGAGGATTGTGCACCAACCACGAAATTCGTTTACGTCATTAACGACTGCAGCGTTAACTTAGCAGTGTATGGATAGGTGTCATTTTCCCCGGGACGAGCAGTGCCTTAATGATTGTTGAGCTGTCTTATGGCATCGTCTCTGTTTTATAATGCCGGAGGCTAGTATATGTATACATACGGTGTGGGTGTCACTGTGTGGCAGTTCTGATGAAAAGGAGGGAGTCAGGAGCCATTACTAATTCACAGTAAGGAGATTATCGCCCGGAGCTGGGGGTAGTGGAGCACCGAGCTTGTGGCGGCAGACACTGCTACACCACACCTGCCTGCCCGCCGCTCCACGGTGACTCCGCCCGCTCCCGCTGCAGGACGCAGCCAGACAGGGTTTCCTGTGGCACGCCGCTCCTGTGAGAGAGGTGGGGGAGGCGGGGGGGAGGGTGTCCTCCTCGCTGGGGAACTGCGATGCCTCTCCAGGGAATGTAAGATAGCTTGTGCCGAAGCACACGCGTTGCAGTATTTGCGAGGTGCGTGGGTCGCGCAGTTCACGAGAATGGTTATGGGAGTAGGAGGGAGCGATGACCGGTTGTATATAGATAGCAAGGACGGGGTAGGGTGGTCGATTGATGCTGATGAAGAAACTATGAGATGGAAATTGATGAGACAAGTGTAGGTAGGATGGAGAAGTTGATGAATACATGACGGGAATATCACCTGTCAGGTGGCACTAAACCACTCACGAGGTGTTTCAGGCAGTATATTTCCTGGACCTGTTTGCTTTCCCTGCACGATTTTTGAAAAGCTTCCTTCGAATTTTTGCCTTCAGGTCATTGAATGTCCTTTGCCTAAACTTTCCTCGTGTCTCACAGATCTACATAAGATGCTTCTTTTAGCAGAAAGCAGGCGTAGCTGCATTAATACGGCTGTTGGTCAACACTGACGGGTAGCCCACTGCGTGATATTAAGGAAGCTTATAGCACTCGTATGAAGAAGGGAGTCGTGTACAAGCTTAATTCACGAGGATTTATTGCTTCAGTATATTATAATCTTAATTCCCATGGAATGGTTCAAGACATACGTACGTATTTCTAAGACCAGAGGAGAGAAATTTATACTGTACCAAACGTTGAGGTGGATGATCGTCGCTCTCCATTCCTTTCCTCCCGATCGTACGTCCTTCACTTGGTGTCCGGCCTGTAACTTGGGAGCGACACTGGAGTTTCCTTCCACGAACAGTGTGTGGACGCCATCCCGCGGGTTGTGTTATAGCCACGTCTGTAATGCAGGCGGTCGGCGTGTGTATACTTTGGTTCGATTGTAGAGGGGAATCAGATTAGAGAACCTCGGCCAGACGTACTTGTTTACGTCAGTGGCTCACGTTCTTCCTTAAGACAGCCGTTTACAAGGTCATCAGAGCGCGGTAGCATTTGGTATGGGCCAGGAAACACCTCGCGTTACACTGATTATCTGCTGGGCTTCCCTAGCAATTGTCCTGTGTTTACGAGTGCACGTAATGCCCGTGTCATCGGCCAGGCAGCCCGACTAGGCTTCCTGCTCCTCCTCCTCGTCCAGCCCCGACCAGGTTTTGTTAATACTTTACCAGCTGGATTATTAACATATAGAGGTGTACCCACCTTATCCGTCAGAAGACGGGAATTTAGAAGATGGTGTAGTAGGAGCGTAACAGTTGAGGTTATACTAGTTACACCGTAGGGACCTACCAGTATCAGGGACGAGAGATTAAAGGATTGTGTCCTTAACACAGTACATATCCTTAACACTGTGCATATACCTCAGGCAGGGAATAATTGGTTGGGTTGGGTTGGGTCTGTCTATCCATGCGTCCCTGGGTGCTTCTCAGATAAGCTTAAAGTGGTCGCTAGGGATTTTGCCGCAAGGATAAATTTAATCGTGAATTTGTATTTCATTTTTTTCCCCTTAAAGTCTGTTGTGTGCGCGGACATATCTCTGACAGGCGTGGACTGATTTCATTCGAACTTTGCCCAAAGGGATGGATGACATTGTAGGATAATCCCACACGGTATGGCTAATTGGTAGGCTGATATGTGTGTCGTAGAACCAAGTACTTATACGTGGTGTATGCGTCCTTGGTTATCCCAAAAGGCCAAACATGTTTAAGATATCACTCGGAAGTAGGGTTCAAAGAGAGAGCACATCAGGAGTCCTTTGCACATGCCTTAGTGATTTGCGATCTGATCCAATACGGCCAGCTGATGGATAAGTGGTCAGTAGGTCTGTAATTTATGATGACACGTTCTTAGATGTGTCGAGACCTCATTTCTTCGTGGGATTCAGTGAGTTTTCTCAGTGCTGAGTTGCTGTATCTATATTTTACGTGACCGCAAGTGATTCAGCGTGGTATCTGAATTTTGGCTCCTTGCCGAAGACGTGCTTTCCTCCGTGAACATCGTGGGTGTCGAGGTGACCCAACACAAGGAGGTTACGAAAAGTAATGCAGAGTTGTGCTGACATTAGGTCATTCGCAGCAGTGTATATCCTGGCCCACAAGTTCCAGTTTCCCTAATTGGAGTACGGAGAAGTTCAAAGCAAGTTCTTTGTTTAATTTGTGTATGTTTCAGTTGTAGTTTTGACTGTAAGAGATCATTACATGAAGTCTCTGTAAGCTTGGGAAAAGATATAGGGCCATAGATCGTAACGGGGATTTTAAGCAGCATGTAAACAGTCACGAATGTCTTCATATGTGGAACTGGCATCGGTTGCGACACGGCAGACGGACGGGAGTTTGCTGTCCCGGGGAGGAGGCTGTGGGAGCACCGCGCGGCGCCTTGAGACCTACAAGGTATACCAGCAGTGCCTCACTTCCTCCTCCCTCACCTCTGGTGCTCCTCACCCACCCACCCCCCCTCCCTCATCCCATCTCCTGGCACTCCTCACTCCCTCATCCCTCACCTCTGGTACTCCTCCCTCCCTCCTTACGCCACCTTCTCATAATCCAAGGCCGTTCGCGCCACGCACTTCGGAGAACCCTGGTTCCACAAATGTGACATCATCGTTTCTACCTCGCCTGGACTTCACCGGACCTCTTGGTCTCACTCTGCCTCCCTCCCACATCCATCCGCGTGTGGGAGGGAGTCGGCTTAATATCCCTCACAGAGCCTGCCTCCTAAGCACGTTAATATCATGTATACTAAATATGAATTCAGGGGAATCCTCAGCAGAACGCCCACGTTGCGGATACGCTTTTCGAGAAAAATGCGTAATCCAGCTTCCCGCTAATACCGCCTGTGTCTCAGCTAAGTACGTTCTCCCCACACGAATTCAAGACACTTTTTTTTTTCTCTTTCTTTTCATCACATACCCTTAAGTTAGCTCTCGTCTTCCAGGCATTTCTGTTCTCTCATATTCGTAAGGCGACTGTTCCTCACAGCCTCGTCTTGCTTATTATTCCACCTGCGTCAGTTGGCTTCAGGGTCTCTCTCTCTCTCTCTCTCTCTCTCTCTCTCTCTCTCTCTCTCTCTCTCTCTCTCTCTCTCGCTCTTCCCCGCAGGGGAAAGCAGCTTCCATCTGCACGTCTAACGTAGCCAACTTTAGACGGCTTGGCCCCCCCGTACTGCAAATTGTTTCTTTTCCATGAGAAATCCCTTTAGCAGGAAAGCCACAGCGGTGGCGGGGATATTACATACCTTTTGTCTCAGCAGCGCCGAGATCTCTGGTTATTTGCGTCCATCCTCAGCCTGGGGGATCGATCCCCAGGCCTCCCCCTGAAGGAGCACAGGAATATTTGTAAAGAGCAGAAGCTAGTGGCTGTCTGTGCTAGAGGTCTTTGGCTGTCTGTAGTAGAAGCCTGTGACTGTCTGTGGTAGAGGTATGTGACTGTCTGTGGTGGTAGAAGTCTGTGGCTGTCTGTAGTAGGTCTGTGACCGTCTCTGGTTGAAGTCTGTGACTGTATGTTATAGAATTCTTTGACTGTGGTAGAGGCCTGTGACTGTTTGTGATAGGAGCCTGTAACTGTCTGTAGTAAAAGCCTGTGACTGTCAGTTGGCAGGAGTCTGAGACTGTCTGTAGTACAATTCTTTGGCTGTATTAGGTAGAAGTCTATGACTGACAGTAGTAGAGCGTGAGACTGTCTCTCTCTGTCAAATCGCTCTTGTATTCCGTTCAGGATTCTTCCGTTGGCTCCAGTATTTTCCTTGTTCGTATACCGGACTGAAAAGTACGGCCTCGGTTTCTGCACAAGAGCTGCACTGAAGATATATGTGTATATCCGTGAACAAGGTTAAAATGTCTGAGGAATGCTGAGGAATGCCGGAGTATATCTCCGTTTTTTTTCTCTCTCTCTCGTTTTCTTTCTCTTTGTTTTCATAAGTTGAAGTTACTTCTCCGTGGCCAGTGTTCTTAGTTATCTTTTTTTCTCCTTACCATTTCTATACCAAATGAGGCCTCCACTCCCCTGTATGTCTCGCGAACGCTGTGTCATCTGAAATATATATATATATATATATATATATATATATATGTCTATGTGTGTGTGTGTGTGTGTGTGTGTGTGTGTGTGTTTGTCCACGGCTATGTATCTTTACTGAGGAAGACGTGTACTGCACACGACAGTGGCCCCGACGGAACCCGTCCTCCTCACGTTACATCGGACGCCGCTGCACGTCTCAGTAGTTGTAAATAGTGGGCGTTAAACAACCACTCTCCAGAAATGAACCAGATATATTTTCCCCCCCGTGTCCTTGTGCGCTGGTCTTAATGGAAGCACCGCAAGAAACGAGGAGTGTTTGCACAGTGAGGAATGACTGCAGGCATTCAGCCATAAAGACACGAGTAGAGAGAGAGAGGGACAGAGAGAGATAGAGGGGCTTTGATATGGTGAAAAGAAGCGTAAGATGTTGATTTGGTGGGATGAGATGCGGACGTGAGAGCAACCGTATTGAGGTGAGGACTTAACCCAAGGTGGGAGGGTGTGGTTATTGGCAGGACGCAGACCTAGGAGAGATTGGTGGCGGCCTCTGGAAAATAAAGAAAGGTGCTTCTTTCTGGCCTCCTCTGCTACTGCCCAAGGGTCTCTTGACTGGCTCATCCTCAACTATGGACCACCTATTTATTTATATGTATATCTTTTATCTGTGGCTGTCTGTATGGTCTCTGTCATTATTTTTGTCTGTGTGTGGTAGTCGGGAACGCTAACCGCGAGGCTGTGATCGCCCCTATAGGGAAATAACTATTCCATTACAAATAATCGAATAACCTTCGTCTTACATCCATGAGCAACGGGGTCTACGCTGGTCAAATCCCATCAGGCTCACGTGAGGGCGAGGGCAAAGGTGGGATGGCACTTATGTAGAGGGAGTTGTGGGAATGTGTGAAAAAGTGTAAGGAAGTGAATCCCAGACTGCTCTGCGTAAAAAGTGAAAGTCGGTTACGAGAGGTGGGTGGTTGTTAGTGCTAAATGGTATCGAGAAGAGTAAAGAAAAGAGGCGAGGCTTTTGGGAGAAGTTGAGTGAGTGCATAAGAAATTTTGGTGTGTGAGGGATCGGGTAATAGTGATGGATGATTTGAATGCGGGCATGGATAATGTGGTAGTTCTAGGTATGACTGGGGTGTTGTGGTTACCTAGTGTTTTGAACAAAAATTATAAACAGCCTATGCAGTTGTGTATGCTGGTGAGCGGGAATACCTGGTTTGGATATAGCGACATAACAGGAGTATACATGGGTGAATGGGGTTGATGTTTGGTGGGTATTATTATTGGATTATGTACTAGTGGATAGGCGTACTAAACATAATGAATGTGAATAGGGACGAGAGGGGCAGCTGGCTGGTTGTGTGTGTGTGTGTGTGTGTGTGTGTGTGTGTGTGTGATCGCATTTTGGCGCGCGGGAGAGGGTGAAAGTCAGTACTGGCTTTAGGAAAACGGGAAATGATGATATGGGTGGGAGGAGGATGGTAAAAGTGAGTGAACTTTTGCAAGTCTTGCGTGAGGAGACACCAGGAGAGATTGGGTGAAGGTGTGTGTGTGTGTGTGTGTGTTACGTCAGCTGTCATAAAAACTGTCATATACACTGTAGCATGACTAATGACACCGATGCAGTTGATGAGACCATTGTGTCGCGGCCTCTTGAAGAGCGCGGGCGGCCGGGATGAGCCGGTGCGAGCAGCTCTTGATGTTTACATCCCGATGAGCTTGTGTAGCAGTTGGGACAAGGGGCGGTGGGGGGGGGGGCGACGCGGCGCACACACCCCCCCCCCCCTTCCCCTCCGCCCGCCCTGATGCCTCCTGATTGTTGAGCCCTTTGCGTGGCAGCGAGGCGAAGTGTGTGTGTGTGCATAGGTATAGGCAGGCCCTGGCGTAATACGCAGACGGCGCGGGGGGGCTGCTCCGACGTGGTCATTACCGCCCGGGTGTGTATCCTGCTTAGCGACGATGGCGTGCATCTAGCTGGGCGGGGTGCTGACGCTGCCGCCCTGGGAGGGAGGAGGCGGAGGGCAGGGGAGGGAAGGGGAGTGGGGGTGGAGGGGAGGATGGCTGAGGGAGAAGAAGGCCCGGAAAAGTGTATTTGGTTCGGTGAATGTGCGTGTTAATGTGAGGGCAGGACTGTTTGGCTGGTGTGTGTGTGTGTGTGTGTGTGTGAGGGAATGATGAATGACTGCAGAAGTCGGCACAATGAGTTCATTGTAAGTATACCACGTGTAGTTACAATGCCACGCTTGTTACGGCCAAAAGCGCAAATGTAGATAGCAGTAAATGTTTATTAATTAAGTAACCATTTACGGGTTTTAAAGAGGTTGCCCTCCCGTTGGGTTATGGTAGTTACAGGTGGAGTATATTGTGTGTCTCACCCATTCTTTATTGATGAATGAATTTTCGTTTGCAGAGCTTCAGTCTCCAGTTAATGACATGATTTCCCCCCCCCCTCACTTTATAAATGATTTTTTTTTTTTTAACTTTGGTTTTGTTTTTCTTTCAGGTAAGTAGAGAGAAGTGGGTGAATGGCTCCGTGATATATAGTGAACAGGAGAATGGTGAGCCAAGACTGTCGGTTACGTCGGAGGGCCAGGTGAGTACTCCCTCCACCATACACTGCCCTCGTTGCTGTTGTGTCCCCCCTGGTGGTAGTGTAGACGTGTAGACTTGTTCCTATTCCTCCATCATATACTGCCCTCTTTGCTGTTGTGTTCCCCTCTAGTGGTAGTGTAGACGCGTAGTAGATGTCCCCTCCTGTGCTACCTGCTCAGCCTTCTTGTAGACGGAATTATATCTTGTAGGCAGGACCTACTGTAGCTTGCTGTAAGGACTGGTGGTTCACTGTTTGGAGACAGGATCCCCTTAGACGCTTGTAGGTAGGACCTGCGTGTTACAGCCAGGTTGTAAAGGGCTGGTTTAGTGTTAGGATGGGGGAAAGCTTGGAGACTTGCAGCCAGGAGTGATCAGATGATTGCGGGCTTCGTTAGTTAATTGCTTGTTTACATGACTGGTAAAACGTTTGCTGTGTTGTGTGTCGCTACCATTGATTGGATGTTCTGTGGCAGGGTTACGGTATTTTCGTGAGTTTGGGAGGTGGTCGGTGAGGTGGTGTGTGGTGTTGGCACTCTCGTGGTGTCCGTTGCTGTTTGTAGCAACACAGCTCCCGAAGGCGCGGATGGGGCGTCCAGACTCCTGCTGCGTCTCGTAAAGTCTGACACTTCCTTGCTTTGATAAAGTTTTCCCGCCGGTCCGGAGGTCGTTGGTGAACGCTGTCTCCGACTCCCAGGATCACGAGAGCTTCTGTCGCGTCCGCATCGGAAGCGTCATTCCCACTGTGGAGCTTACTCTTGTGCGTAGCTCGATGCAGGAGAAGCCGCTGCGTGGGTCATACATTTTCTGTATTTTCTTTCCAGGAGAATATGTGTACGTGAGTGCAGTCGCTGCTTGACTTCCTCTGTCGTTTTCCTTGTGGGTTGATTGCTCGATTTTAACGAACCCTCGACCATCGTCTCAGGTTTTCTCCTCTCGTCCTTAGCCTTCCTCTGTGTGTGTGTGTGTGTGTGTGTGTGTGTGTGTGATTGCCTGTTCATTGCCTATTCCATGTATCCTTTCTCATGGATATGTATAGCGTTTGCCCTTTTCCTCTCCCCAGCGACATCTTGAACAGTATTTCAAGAGGTTTGTCTAGCGTCTCTGCTCCCGTCTTCAGAACACGTGGGAAAATTTCATGGGGACCATGAGTCTTGTATTGGTCAAAACCTGTTAGCATTCTCTTAATATATTTTCCAGATATCTCTGTTTTTTTAATATTTTCTCCACTCCAGCTGTCTTATGATGGGGCTATAGTGTCTTCCACTGTGAAAACGCTTTCGAATTCGGTATTCAGTTCCCCACTTACCCTCACATCATCCACAGATCTTCCCTATGAATCCTGTAGCCAGATCAGCTACTCCCTGCATTATGTTCCTGTTGAATTTATGTAAAAACTTTGGATTTTCTCCTGCCTTGTCCACAATATTCTTTTCAAAGATTCTTTGTTTCGCTTCTTTTATATTGGGGTACTCGTTGCTTGCTCTCCTGTACCTAGCGAAAGCTGGCTAGCTGGGGTGTTGCCTGTATCTTCACCACTGCGCATCTCGAAGCCCCTTCTCTTTGTCACGTCTTTGATTAAGCCTTTCTTCCCGCTGTCTTAAAATTTTTCTCCGTATTTGAGGCTCGAGCTACCCACGTTCTCTTATCCCTTCACCGTGAATTTCACAGAACACCTTACCATAATGGCCTGTTTCCTGGCCGTGCGGTTTCTACGATCATGGCCCCTCTTTAGGTCTTTGTCTCACCTCCGCTCTTTCGACGCGTCCTCATTTACCACATAGTCGAACTTGAGCGCTACGTGATCACTCTTTTCCAGGTGGTGTATCGTGAGTTATAGACTCATTATCCATGCTAGAATACTTGAAGATAAGGTCCAATATTGATGGTGCATCAGTCCCTGCCGTCATAGTGTGTTGACTGACATGTCGTGATGGGAACTTCTCCTGTATACAGTCAGACAACGTGTGACTCCATGACTCCCAGTCGCCATGAGACTGAGAATTATTCCAGTTAATGTCTCTATGATTGAAACCCCCCTTATTATGAGTACTTTACCGTCTCCTTGAAGTGCGTGTTTTGCTGCTTCCTGTACCATCTCGATCGTTCCTTCATTGTTATCAGAGTGTGATTACTGTGTGTGTGTGTGTGTTAAGGGGAGAAAGTTTAACGCTCGCGTTGTCCCGTGTCTTAACCTTGTATATATGTATCTTGTCTTTATTCCTGTTTAAGAGTATGCATACACACACACACACACACACACACACACACACACACACACACACACACACACACACCAGTCAAAGCCAGGTACCCATTTATCGACCAGCCCAAGCCAGTTACCCATTTATCGACCAGCCTAAGCCAGGTACCCATTTATCGACCAGCCCCGAGGAGGACTCGGGTGTGGGCCGACTGCTATGGCCAGGATTCGAACCCATGCATGTCCGACTGCGGGCTGGTCCGGGATGACTCATGGTTAGCAACGCTATAACCACTACACCACGGAGGCCAGTTTATGTGTGTGTGTGTGTGTGTGTGTGTGTGTGAGGAAACGGTTGAAGATCAGGAACGTATGGAAGCCATGCTCAGGAGGACGGGCGACTGCGGTAAACAGGATCGGAGAACGAAGATGACAGATAAGGTGCTTAAAGGGAGGGAGACAGATGCACATAGGGTCCTTCCTGGTAGTGTTAGCCGCGTGGAAAAGCAATTCGAACTTCTTTTCTTCCAAGAATGCTGCCAGAGCAGTTTTTTTTTTCTTTCTTTCTCATTTTTCACGTTGGACAAAAGTCCACATGAAGGCCCGACCTTAATTGGAATATGGAGAGAGGTTAATGAATGGGAAGAGGAAGAGTCAAGGGGAAAGTTATTTACGAATTCTGGAGGAAGGCAAGACGTATTTGGTATAGGAAGAGGTGAGGAACTCTTCGACGATGAGGAGAGAGATGAGCCTTTGAGCGCAGTTCGGGATGTAGAGGGAAGACCACGTTTAGAGGTATGACTTGTGAAGAGGGACCTCCCTTGTTCCAGCGGTGCAGATATGCCGGGAAGTGAATAGGATCCCCTGAAAGGAAGACGAGTTGGGGGGGGGGGGAGGAAAGGCCTCACAAGAGGCAAGAGGAGGAAGCGGTGAGAGTAGGCTGGTGAGAGCCGTGCGGCTGCGGGTGAGAGTGGTGAGCGGAGCAAACACCGATGTGTTTAAAGAAGCTTTTGCATGGGGCACCCGCGCTTAAAGTGGGATGTACTCTCAATACCCGCACACGGTGTATCATGCTGCACACAGACACACACACACACACACACCAGGCTTATCCTGCCGCTGCACCTTCCACGCACTGTATCATGCTCCACACTCCTGGCTAATCCTACCACCGCACCTTGTGTCCATCACTCAGCACCTTCCACACACCAAGTGTGTACCACTCTCCACCGTCCCTGTGCTAAGTGCATCCCCCCATATATATATATATATATATATATATATATATATATATATATATATATATA
>JAYMFT010370496.1:0-21695 GCA_038088735.1 Panulirus argus
GCAGTTATCAAAACGGCACACCCTTGAGTTGCCGATGGCCACACAATAATCATGTGACGCAGCAGCTTGCCGAGTATACCGTGGCTGAAGGGAGGAAGTCTCCCCGTGCCTCCCCCATCACCCCAAATCTCCCTCCTCCATCCAGACAGTTGACAGCATTACTACTTACGGGGAGCTTGACTGGACGAAAGAATTCCCAAAGAATTTTCATTACTTCTTCCTTAAAAGCTTTCCTTACTGCTCGCGTTCTCTCACCGAAAGAGACCCACCTAATTCCTCTTATTATATCCCGTATGGACGAGTGGAGACATCCTAACTATGGTTTTGACACAAACTTGTCAACCACCACTCCACGACCCCCCGACGGAGACACGATGACCCTCCCCATACTGGCCAGACATAATGTAAATAATACTGATGTGTTGAAGGAATATCCTTACTTCCATAGGCTTGAGTAAGCCCCTTTGTTATATTAATATTTACTCGCGACACTTGCCAGATGCTTCTGGTATTATTGTACAGGGGTACCTAGTGACAGCACTAGGATTCCAATTTCTCTATCAAGGAATAAAGTATTATTGAAATTGTAAAGTGAAAGTCACAGAGCCAGTCTGGTACGAGTCATGTTGACGAACGTCACCCAATACTGTTATCAGGTCGGGATAGCTTACGATGTCGCATACCTACGTCTAAGTAACGTAACAAACCTCTTTATGGAAGTTAAAACAAATCTGTAACTGGACATCGGACTTTGTAATTTCACATGTTAGACGGTGACGTGTGGCTGCAGCAATACTCGTAATATGTGACCTTCCCTCTCATGGTGTGCAGAATGGCAGATGCCAGGATGAGTGCTGAAGGGATGTGGTGAGTGCATCTGGGGATGAGTCCATGGCGAGTGAATCGGGGCTGAGTCCATGGTGTCTGCATCAGGCGATGAGTCCATGCTGAATGCATCTAGAGTGAATCCATGGTAAGCGCATCAAGGAGTAAGTCTATGGCGAGTGCATCAAGGGCTGAGTCTATAGTGAGTGCATCAAGGTATGAGTCCGCGGTGAGTGATGGCGCGGCACAACATCTGATGTGTGCCGGAATACCTCGGCAAATTCACTGTCGACCCCATGCTCAACCTGTGAGCGTTAGCGCAAAAGGACTACAGAGGTCGCAAAGGGTCTTTGTCAGACCCCAGAGGCCAGATATTCATTACATAAATTGTTACAAAATCACGTAAATTACATAGTCTTTCAAACTGTAATTTTTACAGACTAGACGCAAAAAAAAAGTGAATACGATCTCAGAATTTCAGGAATTCTGTTCTTAAAATGTTACAGGAATTCTGTTCTTAAAATGTTACAGGAATTCTGTTCTTAAAATGTTAAGGTGTTGTGACATTTCTCGCTAAAGGGCTCTAATCTTTTTCCACATTTTAAGATCTAATGCTTTAGTTCGCGTCCAAATCTCTGGCCACATGACACGACGTGGCCGACCTGGCCACGGGTCCACCTCGCTCCAGCCCCGGATGAAATTACACCCTCCTCATTCACGCCCTCCTATCTGTTACCTGCCCCCATCCAACACCGGCCTCACCCGTGATAGGTGCCTCTTGCTGGCACCGCAACTGTGACAGGTGCCTCTCGCTGGCACTACACCCGTGACAGGTGCCTCTTGCTGGCACTACATCCGTAACAGGTGCCTCTTTCTGGCACTACGCCCGTGACAGGTGCCTCTTTCTGGCACTACGCCCGTGACAGATGTCTCTTGTTAGCATTATACCCGTGACAGGTGTCTCGTGCTAACGGTGCACCCGTGACAGGTGTCTCTTGTAGACATGGCTCCCGTGACAAGTGCCTCTTGTTGACATGGCACCCGTGACGGGTGCCTGATTACAATGCCAGCCCACAGGCTCAGCCGTTGCTACCCTGGCTCTGCGTAACCATCGAACGAGCTCCTGGCTTCATCTCGACCAGCGAGCCAACTGCGTGCACACACACGCGCAAGATAAGATAAGATCGAGAGCCAGGCAGGAGGAGAGGACACGGGTGACAGGAAGGGGTCCGCCCAGGACAGACAGGAGCGACGTCCAGGCAGTTGGAGAGGACGCGGGTGACAGGAGAGGTTCCGCCCACGACAAACAAAAGAGACAGCCAGGCAGTAGGAGACGACATAGGTGACAGGAGAGGTCCTGCCCAAGACAGAGGACACAAGTGACAGGAGAGGTTCCGCACAGGACAGACAGGAGCGACAGCCAGGAAGTAAAAGAAGGCACGGGTGACAGGAGAGGTCCCGCCCTCTAGACAGGAGCGACAACTAGGCAGTAAAAAGGACGGACGTGGGTGACAGGAAAGGGCCTCCCTAGGACTGACAGGAGCGATAGCCCTACACTAAGAGACGACAAGGGTGACAGGGGGAGGGGACCCGCCCAGGACAGACAGGAGCGAGAACCGGGCAGTACGAGAAGCCAAGGGGTGACAGGGAGGGACCTCCTCCCCCACACCACCACTGTGCACCTTCCCAGTGGGGAACCCTCCTCTTGCCCACACTCCACCAAAGCCTCCTGATCAAAATTTTCTTCCAACTAATTAAGAAATAACTAAAAAAAAAAAAGGAGGGGGGTAATACTTTTCCTCTCATAAACTGGGTAGTACAAAGTGCTATAACCTATAAATAATATGGTCATCCCAGAACTATTAAAATTTTATGGCAACATAAAGTATGGCAGCAATTAATTACCTTGTAAATATCAGGATGCTGGAGCAGCATAATCTGCATGATGGCGCGGGGGCCCCAGCGGACCAGGCCCGCACCACCACCTCCTGTGTCGCCCGCCCCTGCCCCCGGGGTAATCTCCAACCCCACACCCTGGGTGCAACTCCATACCCACAACCCGGGTCCATCCCTACGCATGGGACATCCTCACCCCAGGTCAAATCCTCTCCACAGTCCTACCCCTGCCTTATGGGCACACATACACATACACACACACACACCCTCCAGGGGCATCCCCAACCTAAGTCCAGCCCTCGCCTCTGGTCCAGCTCTGCCCCAGGGTGATCACCCTAGATCCGGCCTTCCCTCCAGGTCCACCCTTGCCCCGGGCACAGCCGCGGCCGGCCGGTTCCCCAGGTCCCACCTATCTGGCCAGTCAGATGCTTGCGCTGTCAAGCTCTCCCGCTATACATTTTATGGAGGTCTAGTCACCCGAGCGGTAGATTGTGGATATGGGAACAGGTTGTGGCCGCACCTGCCTTGTTAGCGCTATCTGGCCTGCAACACAGACGTTAACTAGCATCTCTGGCTCCGACGCCACGGGCAGGCAAGCTGGACATGACAAGGGACTGCACAAGAAAAATACGTTTGAAAGTGTGACAAGTAAGCAAGAAAAGTAACACAAATGACAAGAGTGAGCAACGTCAGACGAGAAAAAGGGATTAAGAAATATGAAATTCAGTCTGATGGCTTACGCTGAAATGATAACATCATGGCCTTGGGAGAGGGTATGGGGTAGCAGCTGGAAGCCACGGGGGTAAGCAAGACTGACCAGTAGAGAAAGGCTGGCAACGCTCACATTCCACGAGCATAACAACATTTATTCCAAGACTTACAGCATCTCGTTGAAGGGCTTTGAGGAGGCGTCCGTGTTAGGAGCGGGCCGGTTGGGTCATATGACGAAGCCACTGACCATCAACGTGGGGCAACACACGGGAGAAGGGCTCCATCGCCTAAGCTATTAATGATACCCGAGCCTTCCATGCCATCTTCCAGTCAAGTCTGGGGATGCTGCCCCTCATATTCCCTACGTGCAAACTGCATCATATCAATCCGACACACAGGTACACTATCCATTCCAGTTCAGCGTAGCATTACCATTCACTTCCTGTCAATCCTGGAAACCTTCCGTTACAGAGTAAATTCTGTCCCTACGAAACCGTCCGTCTTGTTTGCATGAAGAAATTCTTTACTATGATGCAACTCCGATGACGACACAACGAACAGAATGATCACTCCTGATGTCCAGCACTACTCTCACGTCTTGAACCGGCCGGCTTCAGCTCACTTGGCGCTTATCAAACCCTCACAACCTGAGCTCAAAACATGACCCAATTTCTCTAAAAGGAACCGCCGGTCCTCTTTCCCTCTTCTACGCTTATTTCTTTGGCTTCTGCTCACGAGAGCTGGGCTGCCTTAGAAAGCCTCGTCCACTGGCTACAGTACTCAGATCTCATCCAAACCACTACGTCAAATAATTACTGTAATGCCTTTGGTAATTTCAAGATTTCTCTCTCCTTTCCATTTGGCTAATACCTACGAGTTGTCCCATCTTTAAAAAGGCAAATTTTCCTCTTTACAAATTACCATTTCTTTTATTGTTTCCCACTGACTGCTTTTCCTCTTCCTACGTATTTTCGCGGAAGACCTGACCCGGAACAGGACAACTGTCCGTGACTCCAACTTCTGGAGAAAAATAAAAACAAAAAAATATAAGCGTGAGAGCAGCGAACGCACGGCCTGCGCTTGGGAGAAGCGAGCAAAGGGAACAAGGATCAGTGACACACGGGGGTGGGGGGAAGGGGCATTGCCGGGGTTGTTTGTGCGTCGGGATGGACCGAGTCGTTGTGGCGGGAGGGACACCCCGCCGCGCTCCACCGCATATCCTTTCACCGCCGAGCTCAGGCCCCAGCGCGACTTACACAGTCTCCCGCCACTATACTGTCCTACCTCCCTTCCACTCCCACGATTACCACTCCCGCACGATCTCCCCAGACTTATGCTGCCATCCCCACTTACTATCTTCCCAGACTTATGCTGCTCCCACACACACACACACAGTCTCACTCAACTTATGCTTACCTCCAAGTGTCTTGCTTAACTTGTACTGTCCCAACACAAACTGTCTCCCTCAATTCATGCACCCCCACACACACTCTCTCCCTAAACTTATGCTGCTCTTACAAAATTCATCCAAACTTGTGCTGTCCCCACATACTGTCTCTCCAAACTTATGCTGTCCTGTATAATGTCTCGCCAAACTAATGATGCCGCTCATCCACTCACACTCCGTCCTCTACAGTGTCCGCGAAAAACACTGTCTGCCCCCCATATATTTTCAAAGGCGATACTCGGCTTAAGTTTATTGTCGGAACAAGCACAGTACGCTTTCAGGGTGATATCATCGTATATCTGGTTGACGAGACTACTATTCTAAGGGTGTGAGTACCAGCAACCCGCCTCAGTGCGCCTCAAGCTATCTTGAGGGAAAGATGTTCGTTCTTTACTCTTCCTGGCTGCTACTTCATTTTGAAATTTTCACAGCTGGGCGCACTATTTTTTTCCATCTCTGCTTCAAGATGGTTAGCTCTTATCTTTGTACGGAGGAGAAAGCCCGAAATCTCGCCTGGAAGCGAGGAAATGTAGGTGCAAGTGAGACTTCTAAGCATACTGGGGGCTCAGAATGCACGATCGGGAGGCTGCTTGCTGCAAAACCTCATCAGGGCCTCACCTCATTCAGATCAAGAAACTATGGACCCAAAACATGGACCACTGATACTTATGGAACCTGCATATTCCATGCCCAGAAGTCTGCAGATGGTAATCACGGCCAAAGGAGAGAGAACAAAGTACTAGTGTAAGTGAGACCGCCTTTGAAAAAGTATGGAGGGGGATTATGTTTTTGTGGACATTGTACATTATACTGTCACCATCTATATCCCTACCACTATATGCCTGACCACTTGAGGAGAACCTTTCTAACTGGCCTGCAACATGGTTTCAGGGAAAGGGGGTCATGTATAATCAATCTTCTTGACTTCTAAGACAGGATGAGTTCCATCTTAAATCAAAGAGAAGGATGGGCAAACTGAGTGTTTTTTAGACTGTCAGAAAGCCTTTGACACTACCCACAGGAGGCTGCGCAAGATCTTTCCAACTATCTTGCTGGAGGCAACTGTTGCCGTTTTTTTCGCGAACATTGACTCGGAGGTCCTTCTAATTATTCAGTCATCCTACGACAGTGTCTGAGTCTACCCAAATCTGAGGAGTTGAAACTTATCACCGTCGAAAAGCACACTGTTTTCGGTGTCTTCTACTGACAAGACTTTCATACATATTCTGGCATCATCTGGGAAGGATGACATGAAACTAATTCTGTTTGCGTCAATGTCTGATATGGGAATCAGGAACAGCAGTGCGATAACTATTCCTTGGGGAACTGAGTTTTATACCGTGGAGACAATGGATGCGTAACCTGAAGAAAAACAAGTGATTTGTCAGTAAAAAAAAAAGTCGTACATCAGTTTTCCAGATATACCTGTCATTCCCATCTTAAGCATTTTTATCTACAATGACACCACTGTCACATTTATCAAAGGCCTTTGCAAAACAAAGTCTCTATATGTCACATCAGCACTGTCTTTACCCTCCATAGCCTTTACATTATCATCATAGCAGTAGAGCATTTTAGAGAGCAATGATCAGCAATGATCTTCTCGCCCAGAGACCATCTTGTCCAGGGGCTATTAGATTATTCGACCTAAAATAATGGGGGTCAATTTTTATGATTCACTCAGAAATTCTGACCATGAGTTGTGTCGGCGCTACAGGTCTGAAGGTTTTGGGGATTGTTCTACCCTTTCCTTTGTGAGTAGTGAGACGTTGTGAGTCAGTTTCAAACTCTAAGGGATGATGCCAGACTTCAGACTTACTGTCCACAGGATATTTAGTGCTCGAGCAGGAGAAGGAGTTCTGAATTTCTTTATAAAACCAGCGTCTCAGGAGTCTGGTCCTGGGGCCGGGCGCATGAGCATGTTCTCTCAACGGCGCTGTCGAAGCCCTGTGCTGGGGGTCGTGAGATCTGCCATGTCTAACACAGGGGGGACCACTGTTTAGGAAGGTATCGATGGGGTCGTCTGTCTTTTGAGGCGGCTTTTGACTCGCTGAACACCGGTTCGTGTTGCTTCCACTTACGGCGCTGCTGAAGGACCAACGCGCTGCCTCCACGGAAGCCTTCCCACAGTGGCGTATGGCAACATGATAACGACCTTCCTAGGGCGTCACGTTACACAACGTACTAGACTTGCGAAAGAGAGGGGCTAGGAATAACGATGGGGCGCTAACGCAGGGCGTGGCGGCGTGACTGTGGCAACGCTCATGGCACACCGAGAGCATGGCGGCATGACAGTGCCAACGCTCAGTGTAATGAGAACGAGCAACTGCCGGTCAGCTTGGAGCCTACACCGGGGCATCAACGGAGCCAAGGCTGTATGGCGGCATTAGCTATGCTGACGTAAAGTTTACGATAGCAGGGCAGCAGCATTAACGGTGTCATGCTGACACAGCAACAGTATCAACGGTATCATGCTAACAGGGCGAGAATGCTAACGGTGTCACGCTCACATGGTAGCAATATTAACTATGCCAGGGTAACGGCTCAGAAGTGTAAACGGTGCCATGCGAACACCAACGGTATCATGCTAACAGAGTGGCAGTATTAACGGCATCATGCAAACAGAGTGGCAGTATTAACGGTGTTATGCTAAAAATAACAGTATCATGCAAATAAGGTGGCAGTATCAACGGTGTAATGCTAAAATTAACGGCATCATGCAAACAGGGTGGCAGTATTAACGGTGTCATGCTAAAAATAACAGTATCATGCAAATAGGGTGGCAGTATTAACGGTGTCATGCTAACAATAACGGTATCATGGTAACAGGGTGGCAGTATTCACGGTGCCGTATTCATAGGGCAACAGTATCAACGGTATCGCGGTGACTGGGCAGCAAGATTAACGGTGTTAAGCTTAACAGAACGGCCTGGTTACCGGGGCCGTGGCCTCCAGTGTCGTGCCGTTTAACAGAGCGACGCGTTGGCTGGTCGGCAGCGGTAATAGGCCGGCCACACACACTGGGCATCTCAACTGGATGGGTGCCATTAACACGGCGGTGGCCTAACACAGCTATGGTATTAACATGGTGGCGTTAATGGAACGACGTCGTTGCTTTAACACGTCGGTGGCATTTTAACATGGCCATGTTATTATCAACGGCATTATCTGGATGGCGGCGTTAACATGGTGGCGGCGGGAAGGAGGTAGGGCGAGCAAGTGTTACATGTGTCACGACCCTCATTGCTGTACTCAAGCTGGGGTTGTGGGAGGCGGAGTGGGGCGGATATGGGAGGAGGCGAGTGACCATGCGGCATAGGGAAGGGGGTAGCGTCTCCTCCTAACACTTACAGACAGCAACAGCTTAATTCTAAATCGACTCCCCTCCTATTCCCATCCGGTATTAATCAAACTCACCCTGGGATGTCCCCATGGTGGTGGGAAGGGGCAGCGGGACAGTGTCCGGCCACCCATGACACGGAACACTATGGCACACAGGAATCATTCCATAAGCAATGTCTCTCATCTGGGGCGGAGCATTAGAACCTCGCACCTCCCTCCCTCCCTCAGACCTGCTGATGCCCCACACACTTATCACAGCGGTGCCAGGCCAACACCGGAGACTCATGGGGAGTGGGGAGAGAGGACAGCCATGGGAACTAAGGGGCAGCAGGAGAAGACCAAAAGAATAAAGAAGAGGAAATGGGGGAGAGGACGAGGATAGGAACAGCAGGGATGCAAGGGAGAAGGTCGGAGGAGAGTACTAGACCAGCGTTACGAAGAAATGAAACGAGAGGGAGTATTAGCAGGAGGGAAACAGCAAAGGAAGATGGAACTTAAGAGTGTTAGAAGATGGAACACGGATTAGCAGTAGAAGTATGGAAGACAATACAGCAGACGGGGGAGGAGCACTGTTCTGAGTTCTACAACTCGCTGCCTATCAGAACGGCGGTGTGACCCTTCGGTATCATCATGACCTGGCCTCTGACCTAACCCTTAGATGGGTCAGGCCAAACACCAGGCTGTCGCACCCCTCAAGGAGTCGTGTGGCTGTTCTCACAGCCAGTGATTCGAGTCGTGCCGGTCACCCTAGCACAATACCTCCGGCCCAGCACGGCCACCTCCGCCACGCCAGCCCACCACAGTGAGCAACAACCTCCTGCCACACACCTGCAGCCGCGAGCGGCAGTGAGCTTATCACAATACAAGGTGACACGCGCCCCAAACTGCCGGATGGAACTTCTTCGTCAGGATGATAATGGCCGGGATGCTCAACCCCAACACGAAATCAGTCTTCATCGGTATTCTAAAGCATTAATAAAGGATAATTACAATCAATATCAATTAACACCAACTCGAGTCTAACCGCCGTCCTCTGTACACAAAGAATGTGGCAGGAACATGAAAAAGTGGCGGAACCAGACGCGTCACCTGCGGGAGAACGCTACCAGCTTCCGCGTGTCAGTTGCACTTTAAAGCTTAATTTTTAGCCGACTTTATTACCACAACGACGATGGGGCTTCCACTGTCTCCCAGGATGAATTTGCTGAACCACCCACAACTTCAGTACACCTTTCTTTACCCCCGACCACTGCTGGCCAGATTTCTCCCGCGTTCGGCCCCGGTCAATATCATCTTACCACCCGCAAAACATTTCTGGATTAAAAGCATCCCCAAGCCCGCGATACCTCTGACTACTGATCATGTAAATCAGGCGATTTTAATCAACCCTGACCTGGCTTTAATTAACTAATTGAATAATTACAGGGCCACACGCGTCTGCTGAACTGAAAGAAGATTAGTACCAAACTATCGATTGCTCTTTCCATGCAAAGGAAAAAAAAATGCATATATTCATATACATCTTAACAAGATGAAAATTAATTCAGTCGTCGCTAATGACAAACGAGAACTCCGAAGGACAAGACGCACAGCTTCAAGACACAAGGTTATAATGAAGGCATCAAGGTCAAACTACGTCACCTACAAGACACGGGGGTAATCAAGTCATTATGACCAACAAGGTCATCTGCAAGACACAAGGGCAGTCATGGCCATATTGGACCATCTAGGAGACACAGGGGTAGTTATGGCCATACAAGGCCATGCAGGAGACACAAACAAGGCCACACTAGATTATCTACGAAACACAAGGGTAGTTATGGCCATACGAGGCCACCTAAGACACAAGGGTACTCATGGACATACTAGGCCATCTAGGAAACAAGGGTAGTCAGGCCACACTAGGCCATCCAGGAGACACAACGCTATTCATGGCCATACTAAGCCATCTAGCGGACACACGGGTCGTCAGGTCATGATCAGACTATGTCACCTAAAAGACACAAGGGAAATCATTACAATCAGACCAGGTCATGTACGAGACACAAGGGTGTGCCTGGGTCACTTCCATCAGCCAATGTCATCTACAGGACGCAAGAGTAGTTAACTCATTACGACTTGATCAAGTGATGTAAACGGCGTGGGTAGCTGAGTCATTAGACTAAGATCATCTGCAAAACGGAAGAGCAGCGAAGTCATTATTGTCCACACGAGGTCATCTCAAACACACACAAGGGTAGTTAAGTCATTACCATCACACTAGCTCATCTACGAGACAAGCGGACACTTAAGTCATAACGACCTTTAAAAAAATTCGTATGACCGGAAACGATGATTAAAAAAAAAAGGCCTTGGACGTGACCAGTCCGTGACGTGTATGTATTTCACAGAAACGAACGTGATGTAAAGAATACAAAACTTTTTAATAATACAGTTTACAGTGTTTTTGTATCGGCGGCAGAGGCAGCGTATTAAACAATTTCGTGTCCCGGATATTTACGATGTTTTCTCCCGTTGCGCCAACGGCAAAACCTTTTCGATCTCATTGGTAATATTTCACGGTCGTTCAAGCCTGTCGCGCCAGCAGGCAACTGTTTCTGAGGGTTCGCATTTACAGAGCAGCGATCAAAACATTTCCCCCAGGTCATGAGCACATTATCAGAGCCTAAAAACGGCGTCATCCGCTTATAATAACTGACAATACTACGCTCTTGATTAATAATGACCCAAGATAATTTGAGCGACTTTATCAGCATATAACTGACAATACTGCGTACCTGATAAATTATCTAAGATAATTTTAACGACTTTACCAGCACAGATCTACAATGCTGTCAATCAGCAGTGCAGTGCGGCGAATAGTCGTGTGTGAACTAACCCCAAGCCGGCAAAGGCAAGTTGGGAAGCCAGTGACAGTCTTCCTCAACGACGTAATTCTATCACCTTACGTAAGGCGAGTTTATTCTGACGGCGCTGGCTGGTTAAGTTCTCATCCCGTGAGTTAAGGCCTTGACGGCACACAAGGGAGGGACCACCTGCAGCCACATTATGACACGGCCCGGCCCACAATACGAAGGCAGTCTGATTGTGTAGGTTATTACCGGGTGGAAAGGTCGGCTATTATGGCTAAGCCATCTGTGGAGGGCGGGCGGCCACAAAAACACCGTGTGGCTGGTTGTGTGTGTGGGAGTAACGACCGGGTGGGCGGCGCTGGTGAGGTGTATGGGTGTTATTTTCCCGGCTCAACCCCCCCCCCCCGGGTGTGTGTGTGTGTGTGTGTGTGTGTCTGCTATCGTCCCGTCTCCGTGACACGCCTGCCCCCTACACCACGGTCTCCTACCCCCGTCCGCCGCACCGTCTTCACCATCATATGTCATACCATCGCATGCCGCACGATCTCTCCTTCTTCGAGTTCCTCACACACACACACCGATTTCGTTCACAGCCTTAGAAAACGCAGGTCAGTCAGTCTTCCAGCACACGGCAATCAATAAAGAACCAGTGTGGGTGATGAGTCCAGAAGCATCACACAAACTGGCAACTGTAAATCAAGAGTGGGCCGCTTTGATACCTGCTTCTTTCCCTACACGTCGAAGCTTTGGAACTCCCTATCCTCCCATGTCTTTCCCAAAAACTATGACTTTGCACACTTCAAAAGACAGGTCTTCCTCTTTCTCAAAAAATCGTAAATATTTTCCCTTGTCTTTTCTTTTTCCATTTCAAAATTCTCCATATTTCAGTTAAGGATTGAAGCCTTTCTCTCTCTCTCGTAATTTCTTCTCTTACTGACATAATTGGTGACTGTATCGTAATCAGTTCTGCCTTTGTCCCTAGTGAACCAGTCCACCACAGTCACTTGTGTTTCAGTAAGGCGTAATTTACTATTCGTCAATGGCAGGATGTCAACCTTGTCTGACCTGACGACCCATTTACCTATGTCTTAGCATTATCTTCCTATCACTCCACCAGCAACACTGACCAAACTTCCCCAAGTATAGATGTACGATCTACCCTACCCTACCCTTAATACTCTGCGCTCCTCTCAGTAGCAACTTCCGTGCAACGGCAAATATCAGCAACAACACCAAAAAAATCTAGCTCTGGTGTTGACGAGGTTTTGTGGTTACATTCCTCCCTGGGCGTTTTGCTTGGGGACTGACTGGTCGAGCGCCACCGGAGCACAGTCCTCGACCAGTAACACGGTGACAATCACAGCCATCTAAGCTGGCGATAGGGAAAAGAAAAAAAAGGCCATTTGCATCGTGTGACAATTCGACATAGACCATCGCAACAGTCTCTCTTTCTGTGTAATAAGTATCTTCAACTTTGGTGCCTGTACTTCCATTAATATCCCAATGTTTCGTAGCATTCGGGGAGGCAAAACCGCCAAAAACACGCCAACTGCGGGGCCATTTGAGGGTCATTATGTCCTTCATTGCGAGAATGTTAATAAATAAGTGAAGGGTTGCAGCGTATGTGTTCCCCGTAACCGCGGCAGTTGTGGCCGCGCTGCCGCTCTAATATTACTGGTAATGGTGGCGTCCCGTCCATCACCCTGGCACCCAACCTCCCTCCACACACACACACACACACACACCATCAAGCAGCGCTTCCCTCCGCCCAAGGCACTGCCCACCGACAGCTGCTTCGCACGGCACCGAGGACAGAAAAGCAACATACGTCCGAAAAAAAATGTCGAAATCTAAAAACAACACGAAGAGAAGGCCAATCCATCTTGCAAAGCAGGAAGGGATATACCAGGATCCTCAACCACTTGCGCTGTTTCGTCCGCCAACACCAAACCTTACCGTAAATTACTGTGTCACAACTCGCCCCTCTCTCTTCTCTCTCTGGATGGGGTAGGGAGCTGTGGTTTCGGCGCATGACACATGACAGCTCGTGTATGGAAGGGAACGGATGTGGACTTCTCTTCGCCTGTTTCCTATGTTGCGGGGTGGCGCCAGGAATGGATGACGGCGAGCAAGTATGAATATGTACATGTGTATATATGTAATTATATGTATATCTGTATATACATGTACGTTTATGTCCGTATATGTATATCTAAGTATAGAACTCCCTACTTCCAGTAGCATGGAAAAGTATACTCCTTTGGAGTGAGAAGTTCTTTTACGAGACAGTGCTCCCACTGATACAGCGTCGCAAAGGTGATGTCACTCGTGGTGCTACCTCTTGCAAGGGGAAGACAGACAACACGCACACGTATATGGAGAGAGAGAGAGAGAGAGAGAGAGAGAGAGAGAGAGAGAGTGTGTGTGTGTGTGTGTGTGTGTGTGTGTGTGTGTGTGTGTGTGTGTGCGTGCGCGCGCGCGCCCGGGCTTGCCATGCCCAGTGTCAGCATCTCGTCGTAGGTACTCGTAGGTGGGCAAGAGCTCCTTCATAAAGCCCCATCCATATCTGTGGCGTGCCTCAGGGCTGTACAAGGATGGGACCCCCTCTCTCTTTCTCTACCATTACAACTGACGTCCTTCAAGACATGCAGTTATTCCCACAATCCGGCCGCAGGCGCCGCTATCAAGACAAGACAGTATCCCCCAACTACAGATGCCTCCAGCAGACACCCGCCACTCCTCTGGACCACTGCCAACCGTGTTAGCATTATCTAACAAAGCTGTAGCTGCTGGTGCAGTACATCAACTTCGCCCCCAAGTCTCGTTCCATCTCGTGCACTCTCAACAGTCCCCCTCAAGCAAGCCAACCCTCTACTACAAATCCTGTCGACCAAACTTAGCACTAAGACGGACAACAGGTTTTGGAGGACGGCGCCTTTAAACACCTACTCGCACACTTCACATTCTGTACCGACTAAAATCACCAGGACCTCCTCCTTCAGAAGTGAGATTCATTTACGGCCTTCATCTTCCTTAAACTAGCACTCACATGCCCCAACCCGTCCTTCCTACCCACCTCTTAAACACTGAAGAATAAGTTGGTGATAATAGAGAAACGAGCGTGTAAGATTATGCTCAGCCCTTCCTAAATAAGCCACCGAACAGTCCTCGCCTCCATGAACCACAAGACCCTCTCTCACCTCATCTAACGTGCACTTCAAGCTGACTTTATAGGCTCTTTCACCCCCAGGAGATGGGTCAGGCACCAAGCTCTCGTGTTGCTCCCATGCCTGGTCAGGCTGCTGCGCCCATAGGATTAAATAAAAATCAAATCCTAGCCGGTCGGGTACATTCTGTATTTACCTGTCCAGACCTGATTATTTCCACCAAAACAGTTTGTTGCGGTTCTAACGGCAGCAGGTAATGTGCGAAACAACTACGGGACCCGGGTGGGGTTTTTCTTATATTTTCTCCTATATTTACCACACCTTTAGACTACTGTCTTCATATTTTACAGTCGTTTATGCCTGTCATACCAACAAGGAGCTATTTTCGAGGGCTGATTGGATGGAATGCAAGCAAGAGAATGTTTCTATTCCAGCCCTACACCAACTACGACACGAGCACCTCCTGTCCCAGTCTAGCACCAGCCAGTGCAACAGAGCCCAACACCATCCAAACAGGTACATGCCTATCCCAGACCACCCCAAACCTCTAAAAGAACACCTTTATCCCAAGCAGGCACAAGCCATGACAAGAGCACCTTTACCCCTGTCATTTTCACTGTCATCAATTACAATTAAAACACTGTCAATACCATCCGTTACACACTACACTAATACTTACATGCTGTTAACTACCACGACATGCTGTTCCTTTCCACAGCATATTTTCGGCCTTTAGCTGGTATTTCTCCCCAATAAACCGTCACCGTGTACTTCTTTCGCACATCATCCACGAAAACAAACACATACTATCGCTTCTACTTTGGGGAGTGTGTGGAAGGAGAGAGGTCCTTCCTTGTCTGTGAGGGTAAAGATGGGTATATTTGATGATACGGTCGTCTCGAAGGTGCTGGTTGTACAAGTCTTAAGGCCCGAAATGGAAAAGAACGGAAAAGGGTGGATATGCTGGATGTGGTATGGTGTAAGGAGGGTTGATCGTGTAAGGTATGGCACTGCAAGAGAAGAGGTGTGGTAGTAACCTGAGTATGAATTTGAGAGCTATATAGTGTGTGCTGAAGCGGTATTACATAATGGAGAGGATGAGCGAAGAGAGAATGAACAAGAGGATCGAAGTGTCAGAAGTGGAGGGAGCAAGAATGAATAAGAGTATCGACGCGTCAAAAGTGGAGGGGACAAGGAGAAGCGTGCAGGAAGGTGAGTGGCATGCATGGAACACAAAAAATTGGCGCGATGTGGTTTACGAGGGGAGTCACTGGGACTACTCATGGCAAAAGATTGGGACATGAGAAACCACGGAAGGGTCAGTGGGGATTGGCTGTACATAAGGGGTTCTGATTTCGGTGCATTATACTTGACAAAAAGTGAAAGCTGTGAACAATGAGCCCGTTCTTAGTCTCTTCCTACCGCTTCCTCACTACCGCGGAAAATGGCAAAGAAGTTTACATTGAAAACAAAAAGGTTAATGGGGAAAAAAATAAGAGACAAGAGAAAGCAATTACGAATTCTGGAAGTGAAAAACCTGTCTTTACAATATGCCAGGTCGTAGTTACTGGGAAAGACATGAGAGGGTATAGACTTCCAAAGCTTCGATGTATTGGGAAAGAAATAGTTATCAAAACGGCCCAGTAATCATGTGACGCAGCAGCTTGCTGAGTACTGCGTGGTCTAGCTAGTTGTAGGGGCACACAAGCAGCCAGCTCTCGAGAACAAAAACTAAAGTAATACCTAATGAGGAGGGAAAGTGAACCAACATTGCGGCGTAGGGCAAGCGGCTCAAGTTTTCATGTTAGACTGGGAGAGTTTATAAGTCGGACCGCTTTCGACTCGATATGTCAAGTAAGGATGCAGAGCTAGAACCATCCCAGATGTGAGAGTAGTACTCCATACAAAGACGGATCAATCCTTTGTATAAATGGAGCAACTGTTCGGAAGGAAATAAAATTACGACATCTAAACAGGACTTCCAGTTTCTTAGAGGCTGACTTAGCTATTTCCGTTATGTGGGGTTTCCAAGAGAGAGTGGATGTTACAGTAATATCAAGTATGCTCAATGACCTAAGAGGTGGAATAACAGAACCGTCAAAGGAGAGAGGAAACATGTGAGGAGTTTTCGATAGAGAGATGGGTAAAAAGTGGGTCTTAGAGGCATTAAACTTAACCAGATTTCTTCTACTCCACTCAGATATCCTGACCGAGTTTACCGAGGAAGACGTGTCATGACGAGATGCAGATCGAGTGAGAGAAGAAGGACCCCCACCCCTGGACCATCCCCGCTAAGTATTCGGTCACAGTGGACCAGTAGTTTCAGAGACTGAAAAGTGAAGAGCTAACAGACAGACTAGTTACAGCGACCACTCTGGACACTGTTCGGGGTCATCGGGCATAGTTTTGAAAGGGGGAACAGCCAAGGACTATCCCCTGCCCAGTTTGGCTCAAAGCGACCCAGTAGTACAAGAGGTGAAGACTAAAATGTGGAAATCTAACCAACGGACGAGAAAGGCAAAACAATGGCAACAGCTTGCATGGAAATTCGTCAGGTGTATATAAAAAAAAAAAGCCAGAACAAGTGCTATCCATCACTGGGGTTTGACTAAGACCCTTTGTGACCCCTATAATCGTTTTGCGCTACCTCTCACAGAAAGAGTATGGGGTGCACAATAAATTTGCCGGGGTTACCGGTACAAATCAAAGCAAGTCAATAATCATCAATACCTCACGAAAACACGATGGGAGATGTACGCATGATGAAATACAAAAGAGGTAAGAATAACGACCAGCACACTGCTATAGCATTACATTGTGCTTAATGATGTGCTTAACCACCAGCACACTGCTATAGAAACGCATATATAGGCGACGGAGAGGCCGACACATCAAAGAGAGGTGAGAGGATGTGTGGTGGAGGAGGAGGACGGGCGGGAGCGCTAGCACATCAGGAGGCCATTACGGATAATAATCCTGCAGGTAGAGAAATGCGGCAGACATGAGGCGGCCGTGAGAGCAACATGTGGCGGCGGGGCCAAAGTGTCAGGGAGCCCATACGAGCGAGCGGCCGGCCGGAGGGGCTGTAGGCTGTAAGCTGCCCCGGCGGTAAGACACTGGCGTGTCGTCCGGCAATTCACCAAGTGGACATTACAGGACCATCAAATGATAAATAAAATGATACATGGTAATTGCAACTCCAATAAAGATTTATATCTCACACGCCGACCGTCCTGGTTCCAGTCTCCTCCCTACCCCCGCGACCCGCGGGCGGGCGGCGGCGCTGGTTGGGCCGCGCTGGCAATTCATATATGCATTATGATATATGACTGACGACTCCGCAAACTGCCCCGGGACATGGCACTCCTGCACCGGGTGCAGGGACGGGAGGAGGGGAGGGCACTTGGGGTGAGTGTGCAAGGGGCGGAACACGGACGACCGAGGATAACTCACCGCACCGCCTCCACCACATACCACTATTCTGCCGACATTGTTTGCTTACTGGCTGTGCCCGGTAAATGACGCAGGCACTTCTTCAAGCTCTGACGACGCCCATTACTGCGGCCCGCCCACACAGCAGCCGGAGACCCCCACCGTCGTGTCGCCACAGTTGAGTTACACTATGTGTAGCCAGCCAGCGACCACACCAAGAATGGTGGGGAGACGACAAGCGAGGATTCTGTTATTTGCCACCAAACACTGACCTTACTCAACTTAACACCACCACAAGTTCAATAATACAACACCAACCACCAGCTCAGTAACACAACACCAGCCACCACCATTCTCAGCTCTTCACCTGCCACCACCACAGTTTTAACTCTACTACACCAGCCACCACCACAATAATATTACACACGCCACCACTACATTATACAGGACACAACAATAACCACTACCACAACATCAACACAATACAGCTACCACCACAGTTACAGAGCAGAACACTGGCCACCATCACATTTATACAATACAACACCAGCTACCACCACAGTAACGAAACACAATAACATCCACCACCACAGAAACAAAGCACTACACCTGGAACCACCACAAAATCAACACAACACAAGTCACCAACAAAGTGACGGAACAACACCATCCACCACCACGGTGACACAACACAAAAGCTGCCACCACCGCAGTTACAGAACACAACACCAGCCACAACCACAGTATCACAACACAACACAATCCACAAACACACCATCAACACAACAACAGCCACCACCACACCATCAACACAAAAGCATCTACCACCTCAGTATCATCACTACTGACACTATCAACACAAAGCATCTGCCACCACAGAATCATCACTACACACAGTATCAACACAAAAGCATCTACCACCACAGTATCATCACTACACACAGTATCAACACAAAAGCATTTGCCACCGCAGTATCATCACTACACACAGCCACCACGTCATGATACAAACACACACCCACATCATCAGTTCTACTGACCACATCACTACAGCATGTTCCACCATAGCAGCGTAAGACAGAGACGACCGCGTTTACACCTGTATTACCTTTGAGATAATATCGTGAGAGAAACTTTCATGTACAATCTATAAAATTTACATCTGATACCGCCGACAGCACGTACAGCTTGCCCGAACTTTAAAAGCTTAGTAAATTGTAATTGCTGTGCTTTTATTACAATATAAACGTGTCGAACCGCAGCTTAAAACGTCAGCCATGGTAATATGCTGCCAGAATACTGGGCCAAGGGCAATAACCCACGCCCAGCACTCGACTGGGACAAATTAGGACGCCCTCATTGCCAAGTATATAGACGGTATTTGTGTACTGTACACTTGTCAGGGGGACGGCGCTCCCCCTCCCGTCACAGTAATATCTTCATCTTGAGGCTGCGGGGCGGGGAGAACACTCGCCCTAGCCACAGTGAAGGAGGGAGATCGATACATTGCTGTGTACTTAAACAATCCTAGCCACTGTCACTACACCATATACCCAAATCCGCCGCCCCTTTTTACTCTTGCTATCTAGATACAACCAGTATCCTTACCTGAGACTTCCTGGTCTTTGCAGACGTGGATATGGGCCTACACGGGCCGCAGTTATGAAAAAATCAACGTTGTGCCAACGAGCAAACCGCTTGGCTCATGCACATATTGGCCTACGTGATAACAGTGTTTAGCGTTGCTGACCATGAGCGAGCACAGGCCCGCCCCCCGGGGTCGGGTCCGCATATGGGCTCGAAATCTGGGGTCGGTCAGTCGGCCTACACCCAACCCAGGTGTTCAACGTTCTCTTGGGGCTGGCCATTAAATGGGTTGCTGGCTTAGGCTATTGTGTGTGTGTGTGTGTGTGTTTATACACTGGAGCAAAGACATTATATATATATATATATATATATATATATATATATATATATATATACACACAAAAGATTAAGAGACGGGGGAAAATAAGTGTAGAACTCTCTCCCTATAACACATATAGTGATCGCACACAGACACACACGCACACCGTAAAACAGCGATCAGCGCCGTGACCCACGAATCCTCCGGGACCGGGTTCGAGTCTCTCGAACCTGGTTAAGCCGGGCCACGGCCAACCCAGGTTACATTCAACCTCGCTGGTTGGGTCTGGTCGATAACTGGGCACCTGGGAGCACCCAAAAATTAAGCTACAAGTACGAGAGAGAGAAAGAGAGAGAGAGAGAGAGAAGCAACAAATGCACACACAAAGTAGACGTAAAACACTCTTGTCACTCCCTCCCTCCCTCCCTCTCTCTCTCTCTCTCTCTCTCTCCGTCGGATCGATAATCGGGCGAAGGTCGGAATTATATTTTGGTTCCTGGCTGAGGCGGCAATTAGGCGGGTGATGAGGGCTCATAAGGGCTGTAACTCGCGCCGGGCCGGCGATCGTATCTGGCCCCCACAACACACCAAGCAACACGGCACACGCACCTACTTATTATTAGCACAGCCATTACTATAATGTCGATGACCGCTCTCTACCTGGATGGCCAAATTGCTTAGGGTTTGTGGGCATGTCTGGCTGCAATAAATCCCGCCTCTGGGATGATGCAATGATCGCCATAACGAAGGGGAGAGAAAAAAAATATATGAAAAAAGAAAATACCTTTCGTCAGGAGTACTGGCATTGTTGCCAGTGTTAGCCTAGGCCAGGCCCGCCTGGGCCGGTGCAACGCCACACTATGATGTTGGTTAACACTATACATTACCCAGCCTCGTGGCTCAAAGGCTGCGCTACGCCCAGCAGCAGGGAAGTGTGGATTCCTCTGGCGTCACACCGTTAACGAGAGACTACTCCTAAGAATACAGCCTCGCCAAATGGACTCTTCACTCGCGTTGTAACCTTGTGCAGGTGGAGTACCGTAACTCTCAAGTTATCCCCAACTTAACGACCACATACCCTCAAGTTATCCCCAACATAACCACAAGACCTACACTCAAGTTATCCCCAACATAACCACAAGACCTACCCTCAAGTTATCCCCAACATAACCACAAGACATACACTCAAGTTATCCCAACATAACCACAAGACCTACACTCAAGTCATCCCCAACATAACCACAAGACCTACACTCAAGTCATCCCCAACATAACCACAAGACCTACACTCAAGTTATCCCCAACATAACCACAAGACCTACACTCAAGTCATCCCCAACATAACCACAAGACCTACACTCAAGTTATTCCCAACATAACCACAAGACAATACACTCAAGGTATCCCCAACATCCCCACATACACTCAAGTTATCCCCAACTTAACTATATATAACTCAAGTAATCCCAACCAAAGCACCACAAAAACACTCAAGTTATCCCCAACTTAACATCCCCCCCATACACTCCAGCTCTCCCTAACTTAACCAGACATACACTCCCAAGTTATCCCAGCTTTACCAATCTTTAAAAATAACTTTTGTCTTCAGAAGTCATTGTTTCAACACGAGTTCTCTCTCTCTCTCTCTCTCTCCAGCAGCGTGACACACAGACAGACGGAAGCGCCACTTAACCCGCGGCAATATTTTTCGAAAACAACACTGAATCGCTATGACTGCCATGCTGAGTAACGCGTGTGACAAGCGGCGGCACTCCACTCACAACGTTGTTACGCACCGTAACGGCCTAGGAGGACAAGTTAATAACAAGGGAGGTGACAGGTGACGTGAGAAGCGAAGAGACCGTGATGGGCAAGAGCCACTCACTCTCGCTACCTGACTTGTCTCCGTGGCCGCAAGGCTGACCGCGGCCGCACGTGCACCTCCCACACCCAATGCACCATGGCCACACGTGCACCTCCCACACCTAGTGCACCGTGGCCACAAGTGCACCTCCCACACGAAGTGCACCGTGGCCACACGTGCACCTCCCACACGAAGTGCACCGTGGCCACACGTGCACCTCCCACACGAAGTGCACCGTGGCCACACGTGCACC
>JAYMFT010370507.1:0-21694 GCA_038088735.1 Panulirus argus
AGAGAGAGAGAGAGAGAGAGAGAGAGAGAGAGAGAGAGAGAGAGAGAGCTGACAGTCCAGGTTCTGGAAGGAGGTGGTCCAGTTGATGATCAAGAAGGTCCAACTGATGGTCCAGTTGATCGATCGGGAGGAGGTCCATTTCATGGTCCAGAAGGTTTAGCTAATGGTTCAGGAGGAGGTCCAGCTAATGGCGAAAAGAAATGGCTTCCGTGATGCCAAATGCTAAGGCTGTTCTGCTTCCTCTGCCTCTAGGAAAAAAATACTGGAATCTGGAAACGTTTTCATCTCGATCATCCACATCGTTATCACCACCGCTGCCACCACCATTACCACCACAACCGTCACCACTACCACCACCACCACAGCTACCACCACGAAGCCTTAAAATCCATGTTTTCAATTTCCACCGCTGGAAACAACTATTCCTTTTTTATAAATTTTCCTCCACATTTTCCCTCGTATGCTGAACAGTGCACTCTCATACGGCCAGCTCAAGTGTACAACAGTATCACAGTGAGTGTAGGACTGTACATGTGGGGAGGCACTGTACAATAGCACCACCGTACACGTGGGAAAGCACTGTACAAGCAGCAGCAGCAGCCGGGCCAATAGTGTGTCTCGGTCTTAAGGCTTGAAAAGTTGCCACAATGAAAAGCTGATTGATGCCCGTCGTTCGCCCTCCTGATCACTTTCATGTCTCAACTTCCCAATCTTTCTCGGGTTTATCTCATCTTTACGCTCCAGCTTTATCACGTAAACCGTGTCCTTTGTTTGGTTTATGGACGCCAAATCCCTCTCGGATAAGAACGAGGGAGTTTTATCACATAAAACGTATCTTTATTGGCTGACAAGGGAGAAATCCTTCTCCAGGAGAGGTTAACTGTGTTTATGTGCCGGAGTACGATACCTCCTCCCAAGTGTACCCGGCAAGGGAGCGCCATTGCGCCTCGACTGATATATCTACGTGCAGTCTCTCGACGGATACCGTACATTTCAAATTTATTCCGTATCATTAAATTCTAAAAATACATATATATAAATACTGCCGGTCATTAATATCTGTAATGGATCCAATGGAGCATAGTTATTGTAAAACAGGCAATTAAGCCAGGCATGATGTAAAGGTATAGATTACAAGTATATTTAGATTTAGAGCTATAATATTACAACCCTTTTTTCCAGGATAAAAAAAAAAAAGGGAAATCCAATTTTTCATCATCAGGTTTGATTTTTTTTTCCCCTAATAATTTCAGCCTCAAATGAGCTGGAAAATCAAGCTGCCCGGAAGGCACCAAGGAGACAAACATATCGACCACCCAGACGGAGAGTAACCATCCATATTCTTGGTGATCCTGGGCCTGGATCGTAAGGATCTTGGTGATCCAGGCCCTGGATCGGTAGGATCTTGGTGATCCAGGCCCTGGATCGTAAGGATCTTGGTGATTCAGGCCCTGGATCGTAAGGATCTTGGTGATCCAGGCCCTGGCTCACATGAGTCTTGTTTTAAATTCATCAGCTGAGTCATCGGGCTTCAGGATTCGAGGGCCCTGGTGCTAGTGACGTCTCCTCATTAAGGTAGAAATTATCGGCATTTAAAAGAAATATAAATAAGGGATCGTATCACCGAGGATGCCAACCGTAGTTATCTGTCGATAATTAACATCCAGTTGCCTCGTTCTGGATGGTTACAGAACTGCCACTTGCTCGCGGATTTCCTCCACGACAGCCAAGAGGTTTAAAGCAAGAGTCTCTGAACATCAGACTCTTCCTAACATCGGGCAAGATGGCGGATAAAACCTTACGCAGCAGTTGCTGTGATCAAGGAAACATGGAACATGTTTGGGATTCCCATACTCCTTTATCAACAGATCTGCCGATGGTGAGAGGGTACCGCCTTCCCTCCGTGAAGGTAGTAATCGCGGAAGACGACACAGCTTGAACAAATTAATTAAAGTATTTACGGTCAGGCTGCCCAACCTCCACTGGGAAGCTGAACGAGAGAGAAAAATCGATGCCTTGGATACGCTCTAATGAAAATGATTTTCCTACATTTTTTTTTGCATGTTTAAAAAGATTTAATTCAAACCATACGTCAATTTCCATCACATAAATTCACGAGGGGTTATTCCAATACAGACGTTATCAAAGGTCCATTTAAACAAGATGATACCATTTATAGCCCATCCTTACAACGCATGTCAGTATACTGTCTCTATACTACCCAGCAATCCATCGTAAGTTCAGGAATGCTAGCTGAAGTGTGTAGGACATGGCGGGTGGCGAGGGGGCCTTCTGCTTTGCTATCCTGCCCTTATCTATATACGGTTTGAGTTTAATTCACTATCACGAAACATTTCTCCTGCTGATAAGCTCGTCACAGACTATCAGATCTTTTGTTATCTGGCTTACTCACGTACTCACACGCAGGGATAGCGAACTGTCCTCACATGCGTTTCTGTGTACTTTGCCTTGAACCATACGACTCCAACACGAAGGCTGACCGTACAGACCCATCCCATAAAACGACGTCTTGAGGTATAAATGGTCGGCCAAGCTGGCCGCGGACACCAAGCTAGTGAGGCGGTGTGAGTGAAAAATAACATGCATAATTTCACATCAGGATAAGATATTCATTTCAAGGTTAATTGCACCCTATTACGCTCGCCAGGTGATGGCAGGTGAAGGTCGTGGGGAGAGGAAGGAGGGAGGTGCTGGGGAGAGAGAAGTGGGGAGGGGACGCAGGGGAGGAGGAGAAAGTGAGATGGAAGATAGAAGGAAGGAAAAGAAGGAGAGGGAGGCAAAGAGAACAAGAAGAGAGGGATGAAAGAAAGGAAGCTGACCCCAGAATGAAAGATACACAGACAAACAGAGAATTCCTGTGATCGCTGTCCTAATCTCCAGAACTGAAGTACAGGGAACGTGTGTACTATTAATGCCACAGAACACGGTCATTACACAGAACTACGTCATAATGGTGAACACAGAAATACGAAACTGTCTCTTGTCAAAGAGAGCACGCACGACTCACAGAAAGATAAACGTGAACTTCGGAAAATGACGTGAAAAAAACAGAACAAAATCTCAAAGCAAACGTCAACATAAGGCTTATACTCCTGAACACAGCAAAAGAAAACCTTAAAAACATTTCAACACTTACGTCAGAAGCGGGAAATTCACGTGCAGTACTTCCCACCAACGGCAGCCGGTGAAACAACGCAACATATACGTTTAGAGATCGACGAGACGAATACTTGGATTTAAGTCCACGGGCGACGGTATTCCCGCCTCCCTCGTTGCAAAACATTTCCAGTTGTGTCGCTTCGGGTCATCCACCTGCTCGTCTCCTCCCTCCACACTAAGCTCTTTGCTTCTGATTCATTCCACCGCCACAAACAACTTCGAAATACAGTAGAACACGAAAGCTCACCACCACAGCAAACCTATCTATCTCTCGCGCTGCCACACACGACAAAGGGTGACGCGTGATCTTATACTCGCTTTGTTTCTTGAACGGATTCGGTTCTCACGTCTTCAAAAGCTAAAAAAATATATTTGGAAAAAGATTAAAAAAGAATACTTGAAGGTCTACGGCTCCCATTACTATCGTGCAGTTTTCCACAGTCTGTGTACCGCTACACCCAGAGCCCCTTACCTTGTATGGAGTCTGCTAAGGCTATCAGAGTTGCCCGATTATGTGTACACGTCAACAAATCAGTGATGCCAGATCGGGAGAAACAACTGAGCCTGTCAGCCTAACTAGCACTAACTACGATAACTCCTCAGTCTGTCATCATTGTTAGATTTTCCCCCGGCAACTCTGTCCCTCGCAGTTCGCAGGACAAACTTCACAAACTCACAAATGTTCGTCAAATTATAGCAGTAAGCGCTGGACATCTGAGAATATCAGATGAGTCTATGAATATTTGAGTGGCATGGGTCAGGGCCAGGTGACCACGTTTCTGTGATTCGCTACCTATTTGTTATTACCTGTTTGTTCTGTGCCGGAAGGGAGTTCTATACCAGTGGGAGCGCATCTCTTGAATTTGTTAAACCTCTCTACGTCGTCCAAATTCACTGTGCCATAACTCGGTTCATCCCATTCACCCACAACTCTCATACCATAAAATATATATTTCTTTCCTTTCTAACAAGTCCTTTGGTTAATTTCATGTCATGGCCTCTGGTTATTCTATCCTTGCATCTATCTATTTGTCTATATAACAATATCTACGTCATCGAGCTTGTTTAAAACCTTAAAGGTTATGATCAGGTCACCCCTCACTGTTCTCTCTTCCGTGATTGTCATATGCTCTATAAACTCAGCTCTCTTGATTCTGACACCATTTCTGTTTCCATCCTCCGGACCTTCTTTGTCAGTTCTCTGACCTAATTAAAAAATCATGATATACATAGTTTTGGCCTAATGTGAACATGTAAATCTACGGAAACTATTTCATTCTGCAAGTCCACGAGTCGAGCTCAAGCCAAAAGAATATCGCCCCAGCGAAATACCCATCAGACCACGTGAATATCATTATATGTTCTGATTCACAGACATCACCAATGTTCCTTGGAGGTGACTAACAGCTTTCACATGACCCACAATGTGAGCGGGATATTCTACCTCACTCGGCCAACAGTTGGGCGGGCGTGAGGACCTTCAGCTGTTGTTGAGGAACATTTGCTTTTAGGATTATCGATGGTCCGGCGGATATGCTGCCGGGAAGCCATTCTCGTGGCCCGGGTTCGACTCTCAAGTAAGCGGATGTGAAATTCTTTACACAGATTTTCATGTAAATACTATATGTTCTGATATATATATATATATATATGTGTGTGTGTATATATATATGTATATAGCGTCAGGAACAAGCGAAGAAATGGCCTCATTCGCTCACATCCACTCTCTAGCTGTCATGTGTTTACCTTTCCTTGCCTTAACGAGCCAGCGCCAGAAACAGACAACTGAGCCATCGAAGAACAATCCTATCTATCTTGAACCCTTCTGTTCCTGCTGCTAGAAAGTGATTGTGCAGGAGGGGAAGATTTCCAGCTCCCCGCTCCCGTCTTTCTTAGTAACCTTTTCTCGACATGCAAGAGATACGTGGGTAACATCATTCTTCTTTCTTATCCTCGAGGAAAAATGGAAATGGCGTCAAACAAACAACGCCAAGAGCCTATTCTACTTTTTAGAAATAAATTCCAGACAGAAAACGTGTGGTAAAAGAAAACGAAAAATAATTTCTCCAGGTGGCAAAAGAAAACGGAAAAATAATAGCCAGGTGGGGAAAGAAAACAAAAGATAATAACAAAGAGCCGCCAAGGGAAAGGAGAGCGCCAGCAGATAAATTGGCGCAACAGATGTAAGGGGGCGCTGGCGGAGGAGGAGGAGGAGGAGGAGGAGGAGGAGGAGGAGGAGGCGACCTTTGGACGGTCGTGTATAGCTTCCTGGAAGAGTCCTTAACCCTCCCAACTTCCCCATCCTGAGAATTGGAAAGCTACGGAGAAAGGATTATACACACCCGAAACGCAATTCGCCGGGCGATTTGGAATACATTTAGGAATCCATTACGGGCGGAGGAGTCCGGGTTTGATCTTGGCCAAGCAGGTCCTGCTGGGGTAAGCACTTCGCTGAGCCAAAATGGAGTTCGTGGCGCTCACAGAGAGGACCCGGCAGAAGTTACAAACGCCAAATGTAAAGTGGTTCAAACGTATGGTGATGGGGCAGGTCATTGGGAGTGACGGTGGTGAGTGGTGGCAGGGAGAGTAGGGCTCACAGGGAGAGCGTGAGTGAGAGCGAGGAGGAGGAGGAGGAGGAGGAGAGGAACAGGGGAAAGCAAGAGCAAAAAATGGTGGGAAGCGGAGAATGAGGATGTAAATAATAAAAGATTAAGGAGGGAAGGAGCGGGCAGTGTGGAAAATAGAGTAAAATAGTAGTCAGAGTAGACTCAAGGACTGACACGGCGTGCATGGTAAAAGCAGGGAGAGATTATGCAGTGATAGTACAGAGACGGATAGCAAGAGTGACGTAGTTGGCTGACGGCAGCGAACGGGCACATGTCGAAGCGGTTAAAATTACCGTGTGAGTACATGAAGGAATGACAGGCTGCTGGAGAGGACGTGACTGACGCACGTCAGCGGACACCCGCGTACGGTGTTCGTTTGGACACGGCTGACCACAGCCAGCGAGAGGCTGAGGGAATAAAGGATGAATTATGTAGATGCAGTTTCAAGCAAACAGCCTGGCGAGAACAGTCTCTTTAAACTCCCGCGATGAAATGATTTTACGGAGAATGTGCTTGCTTGCGAGGCACCAGGCGCCTTCACGGAATAATTCATTAGTGATAACGCCGAGCAAATACGTTAAAGGGATTACTGATTTAACGTGGCGACGTGTATTGTCCACATGTTGACAAAATATGATATCATCTTCACTTCTCTGCTTCCGAGCTGCATAGGAATCAATAATGACCCTCTGCTTTCGTGCAGTATCGATGAGATTAAGGCCAGGTTACCTAAGAGACGTACGTGCACCATCACAAACGTGAGTTCACAGCTCTTCTTCTATAGTCACAGTGATCATCGTTATACATATATTACTCATAACTAAGTAATCTTAGGAAGGTGTGTGATGACACCACGTACGTTCATGCCGGTCAGTAAGTACAGGAGTGTCTCATGTCCTGTATAAGATGACGTGACAGCGAACGATTTGATAAGAAACAGCGCAGGAAGAGTGTCATTCTAAATGGAGTGAAAAACATCTCGATGTTTATCTGGACTAAAGATATTCTTTGATGACGGAAAGTGGAAGAGGACATCCAGGAGTCGCTGTCGCGCGTCGGAGAGAGGAGGCAGGTGGGGGCATGACAGGACACGAGTGACTGCCCTCCCTCAGCTGGGGTGGTGCAGAGGACCCCAGAACCCCAGGAAGCAAGCACCACTGGCCCATCAGTCTCCCCCAGGCCTCACTTGACACCACATTCACACTCGTTCCTGGACGGACTGAGATATCTCAGCACCAGAACAAAAGGAGGTCATCAATCTCACGCAAACCCAGCTTCTGATAACATTACCCACACCAGCACCACTCCTCACCCCGCCTTATCTTGACCCCTCCCCACTCCACTCCCCACTCCTACTTACCTGAACAATGGAGTAGCAATTCTGGGTCACTTGCTGAAGGTCAGCTGGAGGTCGATTGAGGTTTTGGGCCAAAGAATTGCTTCCCATTCTTCTTCGTCTTCATTCACTCCTTCGCCATGTCTTATCGTTTCTCAGGTGATCTGTCTTGAGGAGACCGCCTCTCCCCCGGCCCAACCACCACAACCTCGCCCTCATAACCACCACAACCCCACCTCTCTAATCACCACAACCTCACCTCTTTTCCTACAACAACCAGGTTCAGGTCTTCACCAGCAACTGCGCTGTCTATCAGGCACAGTCTAACTAACCACCAGTACAAAGTCACTATCACCACCTCGTGCTCACCATTCTCAGGTCACCACCCTCGAGTAACCAACACCAGGTCACCACCACCCCAGGTCACCAGCAGTGGAAGGAGCCGGGTGTGCGTGTCTAGGGCCGGACTAGCCGGCAGTAGGGGGAGGTGGAAGCCTGGATAATTACCCATTTTTTCCGGAGGGGCGATGGGGAGGGAGGGAGGGGAGGGGACGGAGGGGCGATGGGGAGGGGAGGGGAGGAAGGAAGGGAGGGTTGGTGAGAAGATGCGCCCGTAGTTTTATCGTCGAGAGAGAGAGAGAGAGAGAGAGAGAGAGAGAGAGAGAGAGAGAGAGAGAGAGGTGGGGAGAGAGAAGAAGAAAACGAAGACGACGATGAGGAGTTAGTTGGAGGAGGGGAATGAGGAGGTTTGGCTAATCACTAACAGAAGAAAACGGGATCTGGTAAACTGGGGCTTAACTAGAGAATAAAAGGAAAGAACGAGAAAAGACAACCTCGTTGTGGAGGAGGAGGAGGAGGAGGAGAGGAGGGCGTGATGAAGGGGAATAACACGAGAGGAGGAAATTAAACAGGAAATGGAACCATGACGTAAAAAGATCCGAGGATGAGAGAGAGAGAGAGAGAGAGAGAGAGAGAGAGAACAGGGCGATCCGGGGATTAGGCAAGTGGAGTGAAACGAGGTAAATATGGCAGAAGGAAACTGGAAAAGACTGACACGAGTAAATAATTGTAAATGTCTGCAAATGATAAAGTCTGGGCAGCTCTGTTTACTGTACTGGAACAGCAGTTAAGATTACAGGGAATGAGAACGGAACAAGAGTTGGATGGGAATGGACCAAGGGAATGAGAGCCAAGAGTGCAGGAACATGCGAACGGATCAGAAGTGGGAGGGGGAATGGAACACAGGAACAAAACAAAATGATAACCAAGAGGCAGTAAAGAGAGACCAGGAGGCAGTAAAGAGAGACGAAGAGGCAGTAAAGAGAAACCAGGATGCAGTAAAATAAGGAGAGACCAAGAGGCAGTAAAGAGAGAGAAAAGAGGCAGTAAGGAGCGGCCAAGAGGCAGCAAAGAGAGAGAAAAGAGGCAGTAAAGATAGACCAAGAGGCAGTAAAGAGAGAGAAAAGAGGCAGTGGAGAGAGTGGGGAGGTTTATGGCAGAGCGTGACGTGGGGATTCCCAACTGACCCCAGAAAATGAGAAGCAAATCCCGTCTTAATGGTTCATAAGGCGGCCAGGGCGGGCCAGGGCTGACCCAGGGGAGAGGCAAGGATGACCTGGGAAAGGAAGACTGACTTAGGAGGGGAGGGGGTGACGCTAGGAAGGGACGCATGACGCAGGACTGGAGTAGAGAGAAAGAGAGAGGGAGAAAAAAAGCAAAATGAGACTGCGGAATCATCATTACTCAGGAGGAAGAGAGTAACGTAGAGTAAGAGACGGTCACAAATGGGGCATGCCACTCCACGCGCCAAGAAAATAAACATACCAAACGAAAATGTGGATAAAAGAAAATGAAAATTGGTTCTCCACTTAAAGACGAATTCAGAGAATGACAGAAAACGAAGTCCGGAGTCACCGTTAGTTAATTAACGACTGGTCCTTCAATGAATCAAGATTAAACGAAGGTAATACAAAAACATTTCCAGAGACTCGTCAAGGAAGTGATAATATTCTCGGGAACGACTGATTGGTCGTGGAGGGAAAGGGTTCAGTTGTCGTGGGACTCAGTCAGCGACGGGAAGCTGTCGTTCTGGATCCAGTGCGAGGCATTTGTCGTGGAGGGAAGGCCCGTGTCGTCGTCGTTGACCTCAGTAAGCGACAGGAAGCTGTCCTCTTCGGTCTAGTCCATGTGAGGTGTTTTTCACCCTGAAAGTTTTGATAAAACGGACGGATCCGTCGCGTTTTCACAATACTCTGGTCTTGTTGGTGGGTGAGAGAGAGAGAGAGAGAGAGAGAGAGAGAGAGAGAGAGAGAGATCCCTTCACTATTACCTGGCGAGAAACACTGAGTTCATCACAACCAACCGATCCCCAGGAAGAGTAGTGTGTCTCCTGAGTGATGCTGAGGCATGGCTCGACCTCCTCGGTAGAACCTTCCTCACTGTCTGGTCTTCCATGGTTCCAGGAGGACCCCAAAGAACAGGTGGTACTGGAACAAACGTGTTTAAAGAGACTCGGTGGGTCCGCTGGCATCCGTCAACGGGAGCCACAGAACCGTGACGACTCCGGTCGTAAATGCGAAGCCAGTCGTTGTGTATCAACCAGCCCTCTTGTGCACGACGGGACAATTCTCAGCGGTGTCACCTCTTGAGCAGGACGATACAGCCCTTGAACACGGCGCTGGGACCCTCTGGTTATGATGTCCTGGCCTTTCTGACCTGAGCCTTTAAAAAAGGGTCAGGTCGGCGGCCACGCTTGAGTCTGGCAATCGTCAGTGCTCAAGGTGTTTCCAGGCCCCAGAGCCTCGTCTGGCCTCCCTCCCTCATCGTCAGCTTCTCCCGCGATGCTGGCCACGGATCCTCAGATATATATATATATATATATATATATAGCAACCTCCGCTCGAGATGCCGTGCGTGCTCGACCCGGGACCTCCTCATGCCAGCCGAGCTCAGAATTTCATGAATACGTCGTGGCAAGTCTGGCGTTAATATTTCCCGGGGTATCAAAGGGTTAGCGCACACGGGGGAGCTCGCTTCTTAGCGTAAGATCGCTCTCACACTCGCTGGCCGGCGGTGAGGAGAGGAGTGTGTATCATACTTGCTTAACCCCTCACAGCCGCCTTTTATCGGGTTTCGGCGTCGAGGCATCTCAGGCGGTGTAAGTCTTGGCTCAGACGAAGATTAAAACGACGAGAATTCGAGCGGAGACATATAATGCCAGCCAGATCCATCTCATGTGAAGACTCAGATGTTTAATGGCGCTCGATCAAAAACGATGATCACTGATGACATTTTGCTTCTGTGGAAGAGATCAGCTAAACAACGTTGAGCCCGACGTTTGTCACGTGAAGGTGAAGATATCAAGGAGCATTTTTTTCGCATGAAGATCATGTCTCCCTTTAAGACATTGGTCCTCTGTACATATAATGAGATATATGCTCACAGTTTCAGAGAGGTTTATATCAACGGTTTGCACTTTGATGAAAAACCCTGATGGAAAGTTAGAAACCAGAAAAATCTATTAAAATCTTGACAGGGTTTATTTTCAGCCATTTGGGGAAGTCTCTGGGGCGGAAAAGTCCATAACTGGGGGAAGGACTTGCTTTGGAATTTCTGATCTGAGGGTTTTGTGCCCAGGGGCCTCTTGGTATTTACTGTGGCAGCCGACGACGTGAACATATGTACGTATGAATACGCACACTTGCACGAAGACATACATGTGCACACAAAGAAACGAAAGGACACATTCACGTACGAATAAACGTAGAGAGACACGCACATGTACACACGGACCAGCCAGGGTTCGTTTCATGGGCGTGACAATCGGCCTACACTCGTCCCAGCAGTTCATCCTGTCCTCGGGGCTGGTCGATAAATGGGCATCTACCTTCCCTGGTGTGTGTGTGTGTGTGTGTGTGTGTGTGTGTAGAGCACATAATCGGCCTGCTGGGTCAGGGTTCCAATACAGGAGGCGTGCCCAGTACCCGAGTTGTACCACAACACGGGACCTGACACTCAGCACCAAGGGCTTGTCTCTCAGGGCAAGCCCTGCGTTAACCCCTGTACCGAAGTCAGGGAACAGCGTGTGAATCTCAAAGAAACGTAATTGCAGAAGTTATTATCTGAAGACCTTTTGATGGCTCTTCCTTCGTTATCACACAACATAATACGGGAAACGATGTTTCCATGTTCGTAATTAATAAATGAAATAACACATTGTGTAAGAATAAACATAAAAAGTATATCCGACCGGATGAAAATAACTAAGACGACTGTAAAGAGTAATTCAGAGCCATAACAGTCAATTATCGCCAAAACGCCATTAGGAGCGATTTTTTACAATCACAAATCTTAATCCTTTTACCAAGAATTTTAAAAAGAATAAAAAACCAAAACGATCTCTCATACTTACAGTTCACTTAACATAAAAGCATTGACACATAAAGCTTTGTTGTTGACTGTTATAATCTCAGACCGAGCGAAACGCACGCGAGATCTAAATAGCTGGAAATGGCGGTCGACAACGCGTTTTCTTACGATTTATCGCCGATAATTTGCTCGTTACTAAGCACTGGACTGTGACGGTACCACGACCCACAAGCACGACGGTACGACCCTTGTCTAACCTTTGACCTAAGTATATAAAGGTCAGGTTAAAGACTCGTCCCTCGTACCCGACGGGTCGTACCGTCGTGCTTTGGAGTCGCATTGTCGTACCCAGGGATAGCCCCGTTATGCTCAGGGGTCGTTCCGTCGTGCTCAATAGCTGGGCTGTCGTGCTCAAATGGCTTGAATTACCCCCACCGCTCCTGGCGCAGGGCAGGCAGGACGACTTGGAACAAAAGGACTCACTCTTGTTACGGTTCTCGCCGCTTCTACCGAGCAAGAAAACTGATTGATTTTGTAGTCGTCAATACACGGGGCTATTAGCGGCGTGGCCAGGCCTCTACTCTCGCATGCCTCTGTGTCACACCCTCATCACGACTACTCTAAATGTTGGTCCATTAACTCCGAGGAAAGAAATATGGTCAAAAGTGTTATTAAACTCGAATGTGAATATTCAACTAATTAGATTCTTAATTACAGCGTTTCTTTTGTGATCATTAAGATAATCACACCCTCATTTAATAGTACAATTATCATATAACAATTTCATCATGAAGACACAGCTATTTCTATGGGGTCTGTTATTTTCACAATTAAGTATAGCATATACATCACAATTATCGCCTAATCATAATACCTTTCTGAATTCTCAGCTATCTTCTTCATCTCGTGATTTACAGAGCTACACAAAGCTAACATCGGGTGAGCTTGAAAAAGCTAACATCGAGCTAGTCTGAAGAGAACACCGGGTTACTTCTTAAGACACAGCAAACCTCGGGCGAGTTAGACAAAGCAAACACCCGATGTGATAGAAAAAAAGCTAACATCAGATGTGTTAGGCAAAGCTAAAATATAACGAGTTAGACAGAGATAACGACAGGATAGCTAACCAGTTACATGTTTCAGGTGTCGTAACTACTTAAAGGGTCCAGCCGCCATGACGCTTAAAGAGAGTTCAGTAGTTAAATGTGGGTAGACGTCTCTAAAGACTCTAGACGCGGGGGCAACCTCCTCCCGCCACCACGGTACGGGATCTTAGTCAGTATCGTTACTTCCGCCCCTGAAGTCAATATGACAACTTACACACCTAATCAATACGGCCACCTACACCTCTGAAGTCAATATTGCCATCGACACCGCCAAGTATCGCTGCTTACACCCATGAAAGGATTACTGCCATTTACAACCCTGAAGTCAATGCTGCTACTTAGATCTATGAAGTGCAAGAACATGATAATACTTCCAGTGATCAATAACCACGTCAGCTCGCCGTGTAAAAGAGGAGGCGCCGTCAGACAGTAGTAAAGTCATGCAGCGCCGATAACGCCTTAGGTAACGAGATAATAACGCCTCAGGTAACGGAATAATAACGCCTCGTGTAACGCAATAATAACGCCTCGTGTAACGGGGTAATAACGCCTGAGGTAACGGAATAATAACGCCTCGTGTAACGGGGTAATAACGCCTCAGGTAACGGGATAATAACGCCTGAGGTAACGGGATAATAACGCCTCAGGTAACGGGATAATAACGCCTGGTCCCACGACTTACCCACCCGTTGTCTCCGGCCACACCACCATATTCCTCCTAACAACGGCTTTAAATAGTCCGCGACACCATATTGATGCAGCGCGGGACCCAGAATTTCCTCCTTGGACAATATCTTCCTCGCTCCAACAACATACTAGCGCCGCGTGCGACAAGGCGCCAATATTCAGTCCTACAAGGTCCCTCCCGCCGCCCCAACCCCCTTCTCCCCCCTCCAGGCCAACCGAACGATGAGGCTGCATGCAACAGCAACAGCAACAGTAGCAACAGCAACGAACGATCGGGCCAACGTAACCTATGCCCCGCGCGAACAAGGCGCTAGTGACCTCCACAGCGACGTTATAAATCCTCACGGAAGGACGTAATAATTCGTCTCACAACGACACTGCAGCCAACAACGCAGGCCAGACCGTGCGCCGAGGGGGAAGAAGGGAGGCCCGAGTCTGGGATAAACTGTCGCCTCTTGCAGTAATGAGTGTGGGGCTCATTTGGGCCCGGGACGAGGGGCGTAACTCAGGTGTGAGTGAGGTGGAGCGACGCGGCCATCGTCCTAATATTGTGGCGAGGAGGTGCTGTCCCTACCTGCTGCTGCCCCCTTCCCCCTCCCCTTTCCTCCGCGGACGTCTTGAGAGAGAGAGAGAGAGAGAGAGAGAGAGAGAGAGAGAGAGAGAGAGAGTACTTCCCTGCTTGTACCTTTGACGACGAGATTTTGTATACATTAAAAGTTTACGTCAATAGCTTTTCGCCTCCTGAAGTGAAAGTTCTCATTATCGCACTGCACATCACTGCCTCGATAGTGCTGGTCTTCTCAACGTGCTATGTAAATTCTACTTTATGATGACTCCAAAAAACTGATGGTAATACCAATCCTTTTAGCACCTTCAACAGAACCTGGTAGTCAGACTGACTTGGTTCTCTTTGCTACTCATTTCAAAACCTTGTGATCCACCTTCCTATCTTAACGTCACGGTGTTGTTTCGCGAAGTTCCATATTAAAACGCTGTGGTTTAGCTGGTCAGATGCCTAAGCAAACTCGAGAATAAGTCTCCATTCCTTTCCGTTGGCTTAAAGAAGCAAAGGTGTTATAACAGTGATGAGCATAATAATTGGGTTTGCTTACTTTTCCCGGTACAAATCTCTGATTTTTCTATCGTTCTGACTTTCCCCTCAATGGTAACATCACTGTTTTCGTTGTTACTGTTTCTGTCTTCTTTCGAAAAGGATGGCTGGAATTCCATTAAAGACCGGGAACTTAGCTCTCAGAGTATAAGCTCATCATTTGACCCACTTGCATCATTTCCTGATAGCTCTAAGAGATAGAGAGAGTAATAGAGAGGGAGAGAGAGAGAGAGAGAGAGAGAGGTCGCTTTAAATCTCGGCGCTAAGCGAGAGATGTGATGATGGGAAGAGTCGGTGAGGAACCAATCTTGCCGGAGGAGAACAAGCGTTCCATCCACCTCGCCCTAGTAAACCAACTCCTTCGCTCTGGCGATGAATCCCGTCGGGCCCATGTAAAGTGGCTTGCCAGTTCCTCCGAGCCACCGACTTGGCATATCATTTCGGTAATTGCTCTGTGTAGGTCTAATACCCTCTTGTTCCCGCCACCCGGCCGACACTGTATGACCCGACCGTCGCTAGCCCCGTCCGAAACCTTCGCTCTCGACTTACCCTCACTTTATTTCACTTCCAGACTCGGATACTTAATTTCTCTGGTAATTTAACGTTCGATTTTACTACCGCGTAATTGGATTTGACTTGAGGAGTACGAGAGGTAAAACGGGCTTTAGGTTATAATCATTCGTGAGAGCCAGTTTTAGAGGATCAGAGTCTGAAGCATTCTGGAAGTGGGTGAACGGTAAAGGAAGGTTCCAGTGAGTATCATCGTCATTTGCACGACAGTCCCGTTGGCCGAACAAACAGCCGCGTCTGAATCCTCTCATCCCTTCCACGCTGGTCGACGTATCGCCTCTCTTTAGCACCTTATAGAGGACGTTTATCAAACCGGTATATCACACTAGCCTACCTCATGGCCTGGCCGTTAAACACGCAACTCGTCGCTTCGTTCCAGAGCGACCGCTGTGCTGGAGCCAAGCCAGAGGGCAGGGGTTGGGACGAGTTCGCAGCATATTGTCCTCTGGAGGCTCATTGTAATTAAAACGAGGCTGTAACTGGCGACAGACTTGGAGCCCGTAACCCGCTCAGCTCGCGCCATTTTACACGAAAGCGAATTACCCGAGAAATAATCTCGTGATCGCTTGATGGACGCGGATGTCTCTATCCGAAAGCGTCCGAAATCTTTATCCACACTGCGTTTGCAACGGGCGATTTTTTCCCCCCCTCTTTGCAAGACTACTGGGCATGGCTTATGCAGGCACGGGGAAAATCCGCTCGTTTATTTAACGAGCACAAAATTGGTAGTTAACAGCAAACCTACTACGGGATCTGGAGAGAACTGATGAATGATAGATGGGGGTTGACAGCGGTGGAGTGGACCGCCGCCTGTCAGCTGTGTAGCTAATGGCTAGAAGGGGATTATTACTGTGGCATCATTCGATCAAGACCTCTTACTCTAGAAGTCCACTGACTACTGAATGGGATGTTTAGGTAGGCTAATCCAGAAACCATTCGACAAATTCTTCAGCACAACGAAACGATCTCTGAGTAAAGTGGCCTAACCTTAGACTCGACCCTTAGGGATCGAGGCTAAGGACAAGGCCATCAGACCCAAGGGCTGTACTCTCGTGTTCTAGGGTCATACCATCGTATTCGGGAGGTCAATCATGGATCATTTATGGAGACACATCGCTGGTAGTAATTCTTAGTTCGCCAGAATGAGAGCTCTTGGCTTAACCGCAATGATTCCAGAAGCCTTGTAAGAGACGTGACAGATTGCGTCTCAATTCTCTCGTCCCGGCGCTGCAAGTCTGTCATTTCTGCTGGGAGAAGGACACTCCTCATCTTTCCAGTGCCTGTAAAACCAGGTGTAATCGTAAGGGCTAACTTTGATCTCTTACATCAAGAGTACATACTCAAGTGGCTTCGAGTCCAGGCGGGAAGATGGGTTGACGACACCCTCCGAATCTTTTCATAAGCTGGTCTCCAGTGATTCTGGAATCTGTGTGTTCAGATCAAATACACTTTCCAACAGTCAGCAACTGAGAACAAAGGCGATCAGTCGAGTATAATTACTTTTCGATAATTGGGCACTGGTAAGGATCTAATCCAATTTGATACTTGGGGGATGCCTTTTGGTAATCGGGTGTGCTTTCGGATAACGGGGAGTCCATTCGGATAACGGAGGGTCCATCCAGGTAACTAGGGGGCCCATTCGGATAACTGGCAGGGCTGTCGAATAACTGGATGTACAGCCGGATAATCACACAGAAATGTCCGTCAGAGATATGTTTTCTGGCGTTAAAAGTTTGGTCGAAGGAACTGCGGTGCCTGGTCGCTACCAGGTTATGGAATTAAGTTTTATGTTCTGGGGAACTGCGGCTGCAGGAGGGGCTTGGGGGGGGGTCAGGGGGAGGAGGAGGAGGAGGAGGAGGAGCGAGTTAATAGAAGGAAGAACAAAGAAGAAAAATAAATGAAATGGAATAAAAAAAGCCGGAGGAAAGGAAAGAGGGAGAGAGAAAGAGATGGAACAGAATGACAACATGGAGGAAAAGGAAGAGAAAGACGAGAAGGAAGAGGAACTGAAAGACAGTAAGTAGGAAGAGGAACAGCCCAATGACGAGAAGGAGGAGTGGCGCAGATGATGATAACAGAGAAGGAATAACGGGAGGAAGCCAACAGAGGTACGCGTTCTGGAAGGGGGAAAAAAACGGATCATCTACGATGAGATATGAAGTAGACATTGCGCGGGAAGGAGAGGAACTTGATATAGTTAGTCGGGGTTGAACAAGCTAGTGTGGAGCCTCGGGGATCACCATTAGCAAGTTCGGCACTGGAAGGCAAAGGCTGACTGGAGCAGGTATGGTAATAAATGTGAGCCCTGGAAGGTTTAAAGGTCGGTAGATACCTACAAGTGCAAGCGAGGACAAATGGGTACACTGAAGTCTTCATGCGAGTACATGGGACCACTTGACAACGCCAGGCAGCACAAGGCCTCATGCTCTAAAACTCGCGCATTGGAAGCATACTGACAATAATTTGCGAACGAGAAAATCTTTGACGCAATAACTCGTTAACGTGAATCACAGTGACGTAATAGTTCGCGTGCAGGAGGCACATTGAGGCAACAGATCGCCAAACATGAGTACGATGCCCGAAGAAATCGCCAACGGGAAGCATATTTTCGCAACAGTTCTTGAATGAAGACTAGTGCAATACTGTATCACAAGGTAAACGCTGAGGACAATGCACTACAATACAATCCTGCAACACTAGATAAACGAAGAGAATCATAAAAATGCGAAATAAAAACCAAATTCCAAACAATGTAGCAGTTCTAATTAAGAAAACAACTACTATTGTTAAACCACAAGACATCAAGTTCTGCCTCAACGAACCATTTCTGTTTTTAATAATTTACATTTATATAACTTTCAGGTAACTATCAAAATGAACACAATTTTCTTATAAGAATACTTTTCAAGGGGGCATGACAGTGCTATCCCATCATTCTCTACGCACTGGTTAAAAAAAAAAAACTTTTCAAATTCCTTCAAATCAGACAATGAGAAACTAACAATGGTCACTTAACAAGAGGGAACGAGAGAAAGAAAGAAAAGGTTTTTGCCTTTGTGGAAGGAACACAATTTTTCTCCAAGACTTTTTCTCTGTTTTGGCCATAAAAACACTAAACTTTTGGGCCCAGTAAAAATCAAAATGCAGTAAATTGTTCATCACTTTCGACTCTGAATCAAAAGGCTGTAAACTTCTCTTTTCTGGTGTCACTTAAATATGAAGCATACTGAAAAAAAAAGTTATTCACACTACTGACAACTTTCTATGGGGTGATGCTAACTCTTGAATACGACAAAAGTGTCGAATTCTTATTTCTTTTACTGTTCTTGTTTACGTGATGTCATAAACACGCATTCATAAAAGCTTCAAAAAGTGCACACATTCTTAAATACGCTAGAGGATATACATTTTCATACATATGCATTAAAAAGTAAAAAGAAATTATAAACATTAAAACTTTATACATTAATAAAAACACACTAAAGCATATACACATTCATAACTACATGACTCATGATATTTTGGTGATATATTACAAGAAAAGACATCAAATAGATCCAAATAGTTCCCAGATTCATGAAAATTTTTAGGAAAGACATTCAGGATTTTTTTTCTCTCCTGGATATGGCTCAGGTGTGGAGGGACTTGCCTTAGCGACCACCACCTTCCAGTAAGACCACCTCAGCATAAGCTGTCAGTCTTACACGGTATTTTGGCACGATACTCAACACACACTTGGATATGACTCTGTTTTCTTATGTTGTCTGTGTTTCATTACCTATACATTAAAAACGTTTCTTTTTACGGGCGTTTTTATTCTCAGATCATGAAAGAAAAGATCCGACATGTAAGTAAATGTTATGGAAACACTCACATAAAGTCTCTGACCTTACTACTACTACTACTACTACATAACTCTGGCATTGTTTCATTAGTATTAAAAACCAGAATTATTCTGGAACTGATGTGGAACTCTTAAGGAAATAACGCCAGAGAATACGAGACGACGTTCTCGTTTATATATTGACATTTACGGAACCATTTTTGACCGATGACTATAGTGTCATTACCACCTCTCTCTCTCTCTCTCTCTCTTTCTCTTTCTGCACCTTCTGTAGGCATCAAATGTTGCTGAGCTGGCGTGGCCAACCCTATAGGGTAGTAAAGGTCAAGGATACTCGGGTCACGGGGCTACACCGACTGCCCTCCCACTCTGATGGATAATTTCTGACCTCGTGTCGTGAAACTTGCCCGCTCCTGTTGCTGCTCTGGGCTCCAGGCTTCGCCTGACTGTCACCCAGCACTGACTAACACATTCTCCCTTTCCACTTCCATAAAAACTCCTGATGATACTTACGACCATTGCTTTCCGTAAGGTGGATGGATGGATGGATGTGAGTGAGTGAGTGTGCGTGCGTGTGTGTGTGAGTCCAACAGTAAAATGACTTCAGCAGAGCAAAGGAGTCCAACATAGTAATTGACTCCAAAAGAAAATTTAATTCAACAGAGCAGATGGGTCCAACAAGGCAGCTAGGTTCAACATAGCAGCTACGTTCAGCAGAGCAGCTGGCAATTTCCATTTTAATCTTCGCCTTTTAGCATTTGCATTTTTCTCTCTCCTGCAAAAAATGCGACAGAACCGAAATCCATCGGTCTCTTTAGTCTCCCGCGCTTTTACTTTGTCGTTGCAATACAATACGTAAATTTCGGTAATATCTCTTTTATATCTTCAAAGGGAACCTTAATGTTCTTCATTTATCTCTGCAGGAATTTCGTATCCTAATACAAATAAGCCACTTTTGAAAAAGTTCATTATTCGGTTTTATTGTCTCGGCAAAGTTGGGGTTGTGACAGACAAAGATTATACTGAACAATCGATTTAAATTTCCTTCGATAGGTTCATTGCTTATCTTTCTCTCTCTCCCATACTCAAACTTAATTCTATTACCACTTTTCGAGATAGTATGTATACAAAAGCCACGGATACATACATATCTTCATTTATGACATTTCTACTTAACATAATGCAGGCAAATAACGAACGAAATCCAATAATCTTTACTCGTAAAATCTAACCAAAACAAAAACGCTGGTTTTCCTCCCAGACAGCACTACGTCTCACAAAACGCCCTGTGCATCCTGGTGGTCGCACACAACAACAATCTAACCCTCGACGCACTAAACCGTTGCCTGAGAAAAAGACGCCATCGGGAAGCCGCTGTGCCACTTCCCAGGGGCGTTGGGGAGGAACCAGAGGCAGATGCCAACTCCAGGACCCGCACAGATACGTCAGGTCTATACCCGAGGCGCTCGTACTTGCGTCGTCAGACTCGCACTCAGCCAGCCATCACCTCCTCTTTACATTGAGGTCGCCGCCGGTAATCACCTCATTAAGTACTAAACTGCCTTTTTCCTCGGCGTTATGGCGGGTCAGCATGGCAGGCTAAAGAGCCCTGCTGGAGGTGGTAACAAGGATGGTGGTCGTTGGCGGTGGCGGCGGCGGTGATATTACAGAGGTCATCTCTCGACAGGACTGAGACGTGATGTTTACTGTTCATTTAGGGTCGGTCATAGCCAGACTGGAAGGGTTAATAGCACCGTGATCCTCTCCCAATAGTTCCTACTCCTGCCATCCCACCCCAAACCCCTGCTCCTCTGTTTAATAGTTCCTCTCCCTCCAGGACCCCTTATTCCTCTCCCTTTAATATTGCATCTCCCTCTCTACAACTTATTAACTGCTCCCTCCCTTTATAACATAAGCATCTTCTTCCTCCTTCTCAATCTCCTCATTCTCCACCATTCATATTCTTTCCCACTTTTCCCGTCCTCTTCAACACACTCATCTCTCCTAAAGCCACTTTCTTCTCCAACAGTCACTTCCCCTTTCCTACGCTCACTTTCGTCCAACACTCAGCTCCGACAATAGCCACTTCTTCCTACTTTCATCTCTAAGAGTTACCTCTCTCTAAGACACGGGCCTCTCCCTCTAACAAGACCTTTCTTCCTTTCAAACAAACATTTCTCTCTCCGATATTCACTGCTGCTTTTCCTAATCAGTTTCCAAAAGTTTCTTCACTCACCGAGGAGCGGCGTGGCAGCCCGTCCCTAAGGGTGTTGGTGGTGGCAGACCAGCGCCATGGGGTGTGGCCGTCAGCCACACCCCCTGGGTGTGGATGCTGGCAGCCAGGCCCCCAGGGGTGTGGTCACCACACCTACCAGTCAACTCTGACTGTTAAGTGTCCAGTCACCGCAACGCCTACCACTCAACGGCCACCGACCGGCAACACAAAGCAACAAACGTTTGGCTTTTCCAGTTCCCGACGGGTGATGGCACACCCCAGCTGATCCTCCAGCCGCACCGTTATATTAAACGTTTTCAACGTTTTAAAAATTGTAACATGAAATAAATCCGGGGTAACTTTTACCGCACGCTCTCCAATTACACATATTTTTGATGAATATTACCCAACCGTTGAAATATCATTCCGGGCAAATACCACTACAGCAGTGATTTGAATTAGATGGTTTAGAATGTGGTTTAGAGGAGGCCGTGTGTGGGGGATGGGATACCACGAGGCTGACGCGAGTATTGGTAAAAGCATCACAATCTATGTGTAGGGGGTTCTGACCCCCTCCCCATCCTCCCAGCACTACCAGCACACACACACACACACACACACACACATATATATATATATATATATATATATATATATATATATATATATAT
>JAYMFT010370518.1:0-21693 GCA_038088735.1 Panulirus argus
GCATTAGCGAGGTAGCGTTAAGAACAGAGGACCGAGCCTTAGAGGGAAAATCCTCACTTGGCCCCTTCTCTGTTCCACACATATATATATATATATGTGTGTGTGTGTGTGTGTGTGTGTATTTATTTATTTATATTATTTCATATGACTTACAAAGCCAAGAGTATTTCTGTCTGGCCACTCCACTAATATGATGTGTGATGCCATTACGTCATCTGTGTTACTAAGCGCCGAGGCTTCACCAGACAAGAGGGATTGGCTAGACTGGGTAGGGAGAGTCTACCGATAGGCGATGAGCTTGAGTGAGATTCAGGTTCTTTCATGCCCCTAGGAAAATTGCCAAAAGGCTTTACTAGCCAGCTTTTAACACAAGGATTTTGTTAGTGTTCTTCCCTGGTCTGTTCTTCCAACAAGCACTGTGAGAGTCTGTGGACAATGCAGTTCGTCGGTGTGACTAGGGTCTCAGGGAATTACTTACATAATCTGTGTACGGTAATTGGTGTGGATTAGGCGCAAGGCTTTGTGTGCATGAGCGAGATAATGAAGTCTCCACCGGGACAGATAATTGCCACGCGTGTGATGAGAATTTAATGGAGAAATACTATTGCCCCGCGTTTTGGTATCCTACATGGCGCTATGTTCGACAGAAATTAGTACATAAAGAATTGCGGGGTCTAACATTGAAGAAATACTAAGGCTGAGAAATGGTCTTCCATGTGATTACGGTGAGAGAGACTTTTGTTAAAGTTTTTCTGTGAGGTTAAGGGAACCTATCCCCGTCAGTGTTTATGTTGACTCTGTTAACATTTAAAGGTCTCGATTCACTGGCGTCTTAGAATTGGTGGGCCAACACTGTGATGTGGATAATGTAAGAAAGATTAAGACCCTAGGGGTTTGCCTTCGTTGAAATTGAATTTCAGATATATAAAATATCAAGCAATAATTTGATAGCATTTTTAGAAATGAGTAGTTTGCAGAAGCTGACTTAGTAGCGTGTTGTCACTTCAGAAGGCTTATGCCTAACAAACCTTGAGACTGAACCGTTACGACTCACCTATTGTTAACATTTTGGTCATTATTAGTCATGGTCATATCCTGCATAGATTCATCCCAGAAATGTATGAATTTCAGTGGCCAACAAGTATGCCAAGCACGATAAACAGGAAGTAGACACGTTTGTAGGAGAGCAAGTACGGTATAAGTATCGTCTTCCTTACTCCAGAATATGTTCTAGAGGTCCTGATATCCTTGAATATCTTTTTTTTTTTTAATTCCTGCTGGACCCTTGGTGGGGTTGGTCTGCAGAATTATACTGCAAAGTTGTTGCCAGGCGTCAACATTTAATGTATAGTCTGTTTAAACGTCCTGTTACTTTCTTGAAATAATAATGGAATCAGCATATGTTCATATATTTTATGTTATTAGATTATTTCACTGAGGAAAACAAAAAAATATTTGACTACTCTCCTTGCATACGTTGCAGGAAAAACTAAATTTAGCAAATAGAATAGTGTGTCTACCATGACGTCACGAACGCGCCTCTGAACTAGAGGCTGTGGTTGGCTGCTGCGCGTCAGCTAGCAGTCGCACCACAGCTGTTGCATAGTGTTGTACGTATGTAAAGATTGTGTGAGAAGCATGAATGGAGACAAAATGCAGGAAAATGGCAAAGATTCGTGTCTCTGGAGGCCTGATATCAGGAAGAAAACTAAAATTGATGAATTCCGTGAGGCTGTAAACAAAAAGTATGGCACTTCATACGGTAAGTAGCAAAGAAAAATATGCCTAGTCTTCCTCATGAGTTCTGTAATTGAGGCGCTTTCTCCACAGAAAGCACATTGAATTTCATCAGATGAGTTCGAGGATTTTAAAGATCAGCGATACAGTAATTATTTATAGTGTATCAAAGATGTAATGAAACATTCTTCTAGAAATATAGATTCAACTTTTTATATTTACTTTTTTTCGGCTTACGTTTGACAATAACAATACTTTGGAATTTTATCGATAGGTATTTGTCTGCCAAGTAATTGCTGAATATCCGTGAAGATGATGAAAAAAGGGTGTAAATTTTAACTGCGATATGTTTGTTTAACGATTTCCATCATATTAATGAGTAGCAGACTGAGAGAATCCCTTGTGGTGCGAGGGCCAGCAGACACGTTTAAACTCCGTAAAATGTTAATCTGCAACTTTATTGCACATCTAGCTCTTGTAGCAGCTCTATTCCTGGACCCACTCATTTGTAGAATGTGTGTGTGTGTTTAACTTCATTCAAGCATTTGCCTGGAAACTAGGTAATCCGTAGTTAAGTACAGCTATGTGTTGCGCTTACACTTCTTTCCTTGGGTGTTAGACATGGCAAGGTAGGAAGCTTGCATCCCAGTGGCCTATAAGTTTCACTCCTTTTGCCATGTTTGCTCTCTTTTTTCTGCCTTATCCACACATGGGCCGTTGGCATTCAGTTTATACACATAGTGTCACAGTCTCTCATATAACACACGACAACACATAGTTCAAAATAACGTTGCAATAAGTACTCTCTCTCAGTTCTGAAAACTCGAAATATGCGTATGATTGCATAAAGTTTAATTTTAATTTCCCTGAAAGTGATATTGACTAAACTAGAAATTACATTAAAGTAGTGAGTTCTGGAACATTCATTTACATGAGGTGTTGGTCCACCCTTATTGCTTCTAGGGACTACGTATGTTGAACTGTTATCAGATAGCGAGTCAGTAACCATTTGGAACCATTTGGGTTCACAGCTTGACCTTTACTGTTGAGGCTTTTCTAATGTTCGATCTCTAGTGTGAATTCGAGGGGGAACTCTACAGTCTATGCAGAGATTTGGGGAAATAAAGGATAATCAGTAAAGGTAAATAAAACACATGTGTTGAGCCATGTTTCTCGATATTTTGCTCATAACTAATAAAACTGGGAATACGAAGATCAGTTTTTTTCTGTTGTCCTTTCCTTATACTAATTGTGTTCATCAAGCCCTGCGAATTTCTCTTCTAAGGTAGAAACTATGTTGTATGTAAATTAAGAAAATAGATTAGGGTGGCTAATTTTGATCAAGTGTAAGCGTAACCTACGAAACCTTGTTTTGAATTTTGGAGAGAAAAGATTTCTCTTCTCTGACTTACAAATGATAATTTGTAGGAATCGTAGCGGCTGCATTAACTTTTGTACTTTAGGATAAGTTATTTAATCCACAAATAAAATGGCGCGGGGAATGTAAATAATTGATAATACATTTTTTTTTTTACTCTGCAGGTGATTATCATGACCTATACAAGTGGTCAGTGAGTCAGTATGCCGACTTTTGGGGTACGTGGTGGGATTTTGGAGGATTTACCTGTTCATCGCCTCCTTCCCAAGTTGTGGACACTTCTCTTAACATAACACAAATACCACGCTGGTTTGCTGGCACAAAGCTCAACTTTGCTGAGAATCTCCTTCGTTTCCGTGATGATCGTGTTGCAATTTATTCAACAGGTCAGTGGGAATTATCGAACTTGATAAGTTTGTATATGTTGTGTCATGGAATTAATAATTCATAATTGCAGGTTATTAGATGTATAATATATTTCTCCACTACTATATTTTTGCACGTTTGTTCATGATGTAGTTGAGTATTTATGTTGACAAGTCACACAATACTATTTATCATCCGCCAAAGTTACTGTTCGGATAACGACGGGTTAATTGACAGGGACCCGTCCGAAAGGCCGTCATCTTTTTAACCGGAAGTTGTGCATGATTTTATCCTAGTTTTAATGTGCATAGTATATTCATTATATTACCATATAAATATATATGATTTTACTGTACTTGTGAACGATTTTAAGGATGGTTTCATGCACAGCAAGGAAGGCAGCAAGTATCTCACTCTCCCTCAATGCCAAAGACATCAGTGAAGAGGTATCACTGACAAGCAGGAGCACATGTTACTCGTAGAAGTGCTGCATCTCCTCACCCTGGATGAATGTACCATGGAGCTCATTGCCTTCAACTGCAAAGAGGATCAAGTCAGGGAATGACTTCAAATGGTCTGCAAGATCAGTCGGCTCAAGGATTCTGCGGCAGGCGTGTAACTAGGAGCAGCAGGTTTAGGTGGCATGGCTTTCTTCCAGACTTCAGCACTGGTGTTGTGGATGTTAAGCATAACACACTTGATAGTTTGGCCAGCAAGTTTTCACCGAATTGCGGTTGTCTTCCACTCAGCATCTTTTTTTATCACCTGTTGTCTGGTAGGGGCATACTGACGACGGGTGATATAGTGCTTAAAAGCATCAGCACAATTTTCATGGTTAAGTCCCTTGTTGATGCTGTTGATGCTTAAACTGCACATGTTCACAGTCTGCAGGTGCCCTCAGCTCTATGTTGAATGGTTAGTCTTCTGTGTAGGCTCTCCAGCCGGGCTCTGCAGGAGTGAATGGTGCTTCCGGTTACCTTGCACACAGTAGAAATAAACCCCACCATAGATCAGATCTAGGGTTGATAACACGGCCTGTCTTATTGAGGAATGTAACAGTATCCTTGGGATCTCTCTTCAAGGTTGAACTTGGTTTGATTCTTTATTCACACTAACTGTGTACCCGCCCTATGGGAGGGCACAGCTGGGTCCCCGTTCCTTGCACCCACGCCCCTACCGTGTCCGGAGAGGGAGGCACCCAAGGGGGCGGCCCCAGATCCTGAGAGTACTTATAAAATATGGTTTTCAATTTAAGCACAATTTCAAGTTTATGGCACTGTAACAATGAAACACATGAATAGCGCTTTGAGTTGTGCGGGACAGCGATCACAATGACATTTGTTTGCAATATTGGCGGGAAATGAGAGCCCAGACAGGTCAGGAATGAAATAGACCTCAAAAATGATGATTTGACCCCATGTGGTTTTATTTCTTTAAGATAAAGAAGTCGAGAAGAAATTACGAATTAAGGTAACTAGAAAATAGGCGAGTCGCAAAAGATTTTTCCAGTTGTACCGAATGAAGGGGAGGGAACAGTGTGCCTTCGTGCAATTTGGTCAGTCAGCAAACTGTAAGCCATTCGGCTGTTAAAAGTGCATATGCAGAGAATGGCTATAACTGTATATCATTGAAATGAGTGGATGCAGATGTAGAGTAAAACCGAGAACTGTAAAAGCTGAGAAGGGTGGGTGTGAGAGGGAAGTGTTTCACTGGAGGAATTTGCAGGTATATGCAAACATTGTTTCATGGATGAAGCTTTGCATGGTCCTTTACATCATGGAAAAGCACATATGGTGTTAAACAGATTGATATAGTTTGCTCAGACAGTGTCAGCCAGTTTTAGAAAAAATACGACACCGTAATGAGAAACAAATGAGAATTGTGATATACAGACACGAGTAACTGAGGTGAGCATTAAAGCACCAATAGGTGCAATTTGTCTCATATTTCTACCGGTCATTACTACAGGTGAGATGGTGTAAATAGATTGATACATTAAGATACCGAGTTTTTATCTTTTCAGTGAGCATAAGTTAACAAGGATTAAGGACTTTATTTGATCTGCTATGTTAACTCAAATTTTACAGGAGAGGGACAGCCAGGCATAACTACAATCACATATGAACAGCTCTACATACGTGTTGGTGCATATGCCAGAGCACTAAAAGGCCAGGATGTAAAAAGTGGGGATCGTGTGGTGGGGTATTTGCCCAATTGTCCTGCCGCCGTGGAGGCCATGCTTGGAGCAGCCTCTTTAGGTGCTGCCTGGAGTTCTACCTCTCCAGACTTTGGTATTACGGTAATTATCTCTTGTCTGCTTTTATTTATACAATAAATGCATTTTAGCTTCAATTATTTGGTTCTATGAAGTGAGTTCAACCTCTCCAGACTTTGGTATTACGGTAATTCTCTTGTCTGCATATATTTATACCATAAATGCATTTCAGCATCAATTATTTGGTTCTATGAAGTGTTGGAACATCCAGAATCTGTGCAGTCAAAACTGTAGAAATGTAATTATATAAAGTATAGTGCGTTATAAACATGTAATAAACCTTTTGGCTGATTTGAATAGGTTAAGAAAAGTTTCTTTATTACTTTGTATCCATATTCTCACAGTGGCTGGGGTCCAGTCCTCAGCCTGATTTGGAGAGGGACTTCCTTTGAAATTTGATCTCAAAACCTTTCATCCCTTGATATTTCCCTGAAAACAGTTTTTCGTTTATATTGACCGCTTATATACTATAGTATATCAGAATGGAATGCTTTGTCTTCATATTTCAGTTTTAAATGTTTTGTTGTTATTCCTGATATAAGATTACACTGAAGCAATTTATATACATGTAATGATTTTGTGTCATTTATTTATAAAGAAAATTCTGTTCCTCAGGGGGTGTTGGAGCGATTCACACAAATAGAGCCTGCCATTTTATTTTCTGTTGAAGCCGTAGTTTATAATGACAAAATTCATGACCACCTCAACAAACTCAAACATGTTGTTGTGGGTTTGAAACACTTGAAAAAAGTGGTGATCATCCCATTTGTTCACAAGAAGAATGAGATTGACATTTCTGATATTCCCAATAGGTAAGTTGTTTAACTTCTTCAGCATGTACACTTTTTTGCTATCACAACAGGTTTGTATAGACTGAATTTTTGCCAAGCATCATGGGTGTGAACACCACCATGTCCTGGTTAAGGTAGTCATGAAAAGGGAGACAAGTAGAAGTTAGAGGAACTATTTCAGAGTGGAGGAATGGGAACGTAGCTATGTTTGAACAATCAAGTGATACTGTTTTAAAGAATATAATAGACTGTTGCTGAGAGTACCCAGTGTGATTCTGTACCCTCTAAAACAAATTTAAGATGACCATGACCATATGGTCTACTAACTATGGATGATACTTGAAGAATGATCAACTCAGATGTGTTCAGTCAAAATAGTTTGATGCACCTTCATTTTGTTAAAGTGTGAGCAAAAAGTCGAGGATTATTTGAGCTGTTCATCAGCTTCTCAGTGGTGTTTATAAAGGTTACTCGTTATGAGAAAAATAAGACTTAAACAAATTTGACAGATTGTGATGAAAAGAGAATAATTTTGAGAGCTTGATGGAGTCATAGAGAACTGGATAACAGTGATGAAGTAGGAAACAAGAATATTGGTCCAGTTGGATTAAAGGTTGAGAGTGAAGAATAAGTCATGAGGAAGAAGAACGCATAAAGGAGATAAGCAGAGTAGTGATGTGACTGAAAAGTGTTGGTGCAGAGTGTGTAGGAACTCTGTATGACAGTGTAATTGTTCTGTCTTGCATGTATTAATATGAAACTTCAGTTTTTTGGTAGATTTAGATCAGGAATGAGAACAGTAGTGATGAATAACCCATGTAGTATAGTGTGAATTAATAGGGCAGAATATGGAATTAAAGATTATAATATATGAATAAATAAATAAATATAAATATGTATTTCATGTTTTTTCATACGTATTCGCCTTTTCCTGCGTTAGTGAGGTAGCATTAAGAACAGAGGACTGAGCCTTAGAGGGAAAATCCTCACTTGGCCCCTTCTCTGTTCCTTTTTTGGAAAAGCAGAAACTGGAGGGGAGGATTTCCAGCCCCCTGCTCCATATATATATAGAGAGAGAGAGAGAGAGAGAGTAATGAGCTACTGTAGTGTTTTTGGAAATGGGTGTATTCATTTCCCGAAATGCCAACAACCGTTTGCTATATTTTTTCATATAGTAAGCTTGAATAAATCATTAGTTCCTTGTTAGCCATATATGATTTGTTTTTTTATATAGCTTCCGCAGGCAAATACAGTTTTGCCAGTTGTCCAGGTTTGGTGTGCAAGGTGAAGGACCAGATGGTAATTACTGATATTTTACTTGGAATGGAAGAATGTCTGTTTGTTTGTATACTGGTCATGTTTACAAGGGAAGACTCTTAGCAATACTTAATTTAGGTTTACATACCTATAGATAAAACTGCATGCTTTTAGGTTATGTCAAAAATATGTAATTATGGATATTCAGTGATACTAGGTTTCTCAATTAGATCTGTTGCTGAGAATTTGCGTCAGTATCCAGAAGAGCTTGTGTCAAGCACCTTGGCTAAAGCATTGTTGAGTCGCCCAGTGTTGTTACACCCAGCTGCTTCTACACATTTAATGCCTAAAGTTCTTATACCAAAGAATGGTGAGTTGATTGCTTTTAATTTTTAATTTTGGGTCTGTGGAAGTGCTCCCAATGACAAGTTTACTGGTGGTGGGTTATATTGTAAAGCTATTATGCAACTGATGATATGTTGTAGCTCTACAGATGCAGTGTTTGATATATCAGTTGTGAAATCCATCAAACTTTTCTCTTGAAATTTGTATTCTTATAGTAAATATATATGTAATTGACAGAACCTATCCGTAAGGGTTAGATTGTAGTATGAGGTGTTTACATCAGTATATGCTTTGTTATAGTTTTGTGATATTCATGCAGCAGACTGGTGCTCTGTGAAATTTGTAAAGAATTCTAATTCAACAACATTATTCTTTGGTTGTTTAGCTTGTGATCATTGCATGTATATACCCACATACACAGAATTTAAATGAAAAAGTTGATGTTAGTTTTCTTCTGTGATGCAAGATCATAGTATCCTGTACTTGTTGGTGATTTTTATTTTAGATTATAATAAATTTGTAATGTGAAAGCCCAGATGTGAACGTTTTATATGTATTTGTAGAGAACCTGTCGTACGGACCCTTAATAGCCAACTCTGTTTGAAGTTAGTTTCATTGTTGTTTTATTTAAGGAAATTATACAAGGTAGTAAAACTAGATAGATTGTTTTTGTCTGGATTTTTCTTTAATAGATATGAAATGTAAGCTGTGTCATTATTGTTGTAGTGTTATGCTGAAGGGTGATTTTATTATGAATGGTTGATGGAATAATTGGTTATTTAAATGGCATTCATTTGAGGAATGGGGTGTGTATCTTATGAACAGGATAATGAAACATCTGACTTTACTCTCCAGTTTAGTATTTTAATGATATTTGTCATATTCCTCTAACTTTTTTGGGCTGTTTGATGAAGGTGCAGAGAAGGAAAGGAAAATATCATTGCAATTATTAATGATGTTAGAGCTGAGTAATAGAATTATTTTTTTTTTTGCTGAATAACTTGATGACATTCCTTGGTTTGTATATCATCTAGGTGCAGCAAATGATGCAGAAGATGGATTGTTCAGTGATGAAGTGTTTCAGCGTGACATAGTGCCTCATCTTGTCAGCTTGTTTGGTGTTCATGATGCTACTGTTCGAGGAATCCTCCTCATTTACCTACCATACTATGTTTCACTGATTCCAAAGGATGTTTTAGCCAGTGAAGTGGTAAGTGGTATTAGAATTTTATGTTTATTTGAATGCATTTTCTTATATGCAGTATTATGTTTTGATTCACTGCATTTTGCACAGTGTGTTGGGTACACAGAGTTGTTCTTTCATTTCGTACATTATTTAAAAAAGACAAATCATGTATCAATCTATCTGTCTATATCTCTGATGCATTTCACTCTTGGTGTAACCTTATGAAGGTGGAGTCCAATAACATTACTTTTTTTATAGAATTATGAAAAAATGTCAGGAATACGCACAGAGAATTTAATTCGAGTGTCTTTCTTTTCTTTGATATTGTAATTCAACTGTATCATATATACAGCTGCCAGAGCTGTTGCTTGGTATTCGTGACTCAAGTGACAGTCTTGTGATGTCTACACTCCATGCCCTTGCTGAACTTGTACCCATCCTCGGTGCCAACACTGTCATCGGAGAAAACCGACAGAATCTCTTCACAACGGCCAAGCCAAAGGTCAGTAACTGTGCCAAGGCACTACTTGCATATTTTTATCATGTGGTGAAGATTTGATTTGTACTTTCTAAGTTTTTCTTTTAATAGTTTGGTTAAGCACAGCAATGAACTACAAATGGAAGGTAATGAAAAGTTTGCTTTTGTATAGCCTAAATATTATAGGCCGAAGAATAGCATATGTTTATGGCTCATTAATGTAGATGCAGGGATTATAGATAAGATCCCAAGCCAGTATGCTTTCATAAAGTAAGGTCACAGAACAAAAGAGAAGCATCCAAATGATTTTTATACACCTGTCGTATCTCCCTTTTGTCTATTGGTGGTCAGATTAAGAAACTTTTTGTGGCTTGTATATGTCTTGTACACATCTGTAAGTAAGATTAAGAGATCAGATTAAAACAGTATCACAAAAACTTCACCAGTAAATGTATGAAGGATTATTATGGTTGCATCTATGCAGTATCTACACAATCCTCAGCAAAACTTTATTTGTCTGCCATGCATCCCTCAAACCCAGTGAAGAACAAAAATTGCATGTTTTACAGTTGGATTCTCATCCATTATTTTTGGAAGATATATCTGTATGGGCTATATGAGAACATGCTGGACATGTTTTGATTATGTAATTTTAATGTGTGCTAATGTTAGGCTTGCTTAGATTTTTTCCTTATTGCTTGTTGGTGGTATGATGCAAACTAAATGTTGGTGGTTGTCAGATGATGGCTTCATCTGATGTCTTTGTTTCCTTTGATGGTGATGATTAATGAGTTTGGCCTTTAAAGCTAGCTTGACTTTGATTCTCACTCTCAAGTGTGGAATTGGATAATACTATTGTTTTGCAGTAAGATAGATACCCTAAACTATCCAGCCATGAATTTCAAGACTGGGCTCATTAGTTTGAATGTTTGAGTACTTGGATTAATGCTGAGCATGATGATCAAGGGGCAGGTACATGCATATATATATATATGAGTCATGATATCAGCATTATTGTTGATATCTTTAATTACACAGTGTAAGTAGTTACTCAGCCATATACTGTAATTTGTATTTTCACATTTCAGCTTGGAGTAAATATTATGTGGCAGCTTTGGCTCTTGCTTTGAAAATAGCATGTAACATTATATTTTTTAGTTCTCATCTGCCTTTTAGCATTTCGAATAGAGTTCAACTGATGATAGCACTACTTATTTTGATCACGTTGTCTTTCATCCAGTAGTAGTGTTCTTTTGCAGCTTACAATTTGTTGTGAACAGGGACACTGCAGTGGGGGCAACAGTACAGTAGTTTGTTTTATTTCTTTAGACAAAACACCTTATTATGAGACACATCTTTTATCTTCAGCTGTTTGAACTTCACAGTATGTACTGAGAATTGTGATAACGCAGTTGTACCAGTAGAATTTTCATGGCTTTATTGGTAATCCTATTGTCTAAATTTCATGTTTTTTTTTCACTTTGCTTCTGAAACCAGGTGTGCTTCACAGTTGAGGGATTAGTGATAAGGGATTTTTTTGACAAAAATGGAAGATATTCATAGGTATTATAAAACTGTGACTAAATGCAGAGTCAAGCAAGTCATTCTTGTTATGGGTTTTTCAAAATAGTGTTTAGGATTTGGGTTTCATCCTATTTTTTTGTTAAGTACTGAAGAGAAACTGTATCATTGCAGATATATTGGAGGTGCTTTTTAGGTTTTTAGATTTACTTTTCAGTTTCATCTTTTGGATAAGTGCTTGTCTGTGACACATGTTTTGGTATATGAAAGCTTTTAGGTCAGCCACAATGAACAATTGATTGACTCATTTATTGAATGATTGATATGTTTATGTGATTAATTTCTTGCACTTTAGTAATGACGTTATGTATTGTTGCATTACATGAATAATCATTTTATAGCCAGACCTCATCAAAGATAAGATTTTTTCTTTAATATACACAGGCTGCAGCAAGCCTACCATTAAGTAAAGGAATTTCATCTTTACAAACAAGCTCTGCAGAGGCAAAAGTTAATGGCAACAAAGTTAACCGAAGCCTCCTTCCCTCATCTGTTTCATCCAAGCCTGCAGGTTTGTTGGTTGTAACTTGAATAGTGTTTGTTTTTTAAGATATAGGCTAATATATTTAAAGATCTCTTTGACATTTGAATGTTGTTTCATAATTTTTCATCTGTGTTTAATGCTATCATTATATTTGAAAAAAGATAATGGAAATATGAAAGATAAGTATTTAAAGCATTTGTAAGTATAAAGCAGTACTACATACTGTTAAAAGTGTGACTTATCTCTGATTTAGAAGGGGAAGGAAATTTGATATTAGTAAGTTTTATAGTATTATTATCCTGCATTTGTTTTGCTCATTGATATCAAATAGATATATCATACTTTATTACGAAGGGATTGGTGTCGTGTATACATTAACCCTCAAACTGGTCAAGTACATTAAATCCATATGAACATCAGTGGAGCATGAAGAGTATAAGAAGTTTAGATTTTTTTTTTTATTTAGAGTAATTTGTAGGTTGCAGATTAAGTGGTTTAGGTTCCTCTGAAAGTCCAGTTCTTGGAGAAGTAAACAAGACTATCCTTTAACTTGGTGATAGTTTTTCCTCTAGTGTAGCACACTGTATCCTCCTTCACAGTTTCTCAAGTATATTCTTACCCCTGTTGTTATGTTTAATATTACCGAATGCTTGATAAGGAATATACTTGACTATGAATTAGTTCCCGAAAAGTGCATTAGCACAGATTGCCATGTAATTTTTCTTTTTTTGCACAGAGCCACCACCACCTCCACCAAGATCCATATCACTGGGACCAGAGTCTGTCAGTAATGAAGTCAAATCAGATGTTACTTCTCTGGACAGCCTTTCAATTGATAGTATAGTCTTAGCTCAGATCCCGGAGAGGAGTTCCCCAGATGGAGAAGATAGTGGCAATTCAACCAATCAGTCTGTTGGACCTACAGGGCCTGCAAGTATGAATGCAGATGCTTGGTCGTCTGACTGGGAGGAAATGCAAGATGTTCCATCAGAAGACTTCTCTCGGGTCATACTCTCAGTCAATGAAGAGAAAGCTGATTCGCAGTTAAAGGATAATGACTGGGGGATGGATGTGATGAAAGAGGGGGTTACTACATCTATTACGAAAGCTAAAATTATCAGTAAAGTAAAAATAAGCTCACCTGTGGAAAATAAACCGTTGTCAGTAGGTAGTAGTAACAATACTAGGGATGTTACGTCAGGGTCATATCCATTAAATGTGAAACCAAGTTCAGGAATGAAGCTTATAAGTTCAAAGCATAAAGAAATAGCAGATAATAGCATACAATTGAAGAGAACTCAAAATCTTGGTGAAGAATTTGATGTCTTAGCAATTAAAGTGAATAAGAAGCGGGATGCAGAAATGGACCTGTTTGCAGACCTTGCACCTAAGTTTGATACAAAGAAGTTTGACTTAGAAACGATGTTGATGGAAGCTAATTATAAGATGAAAGGAATACAAAAAGTACGCACACCATCAGTTTCAGAGACCTTAGCCGGGCTTGACACGAGTGGAGCTGATGATTCTTGGGGAGGAGAAGGTGGATGGGGAGAGCAGATTGATTTATTTGAAATATCTCCATTAACTACTGAAAATAATTCACCCTCTAAGTTTGTCCACAAAGACTCAGAAATGAAATCAGTGTCATTATCTGCAAGTAGTCATTCTATATCAGATTTTGTTGCTACTAATACTGGAAACTCATTATCTTCTGCAGTAAACTCATCTTCAACTCATTTGCATAGTAGTGGTTTCATAAATACGAGCGAAGCAAAGGATATTTGGGATGATGGCTGGGGTGATGATTTTTGAGTTGATATAAAGAAAAGCCAAGTATGTATAGATATCTTTTGAAAACACAGTCTGGAGAATATACTGGATATATGTTCAAAGATTATTTTTCGTTAATAATGCTTTTCTGTAAATGTGTTTATAGACTAATGAATATTTATGTTTCAGCTATTTTCCTGTACAAGGTTATTTTAAAGTGATAGTTTCCAGTCCTTTTGAGTTTTGTTTTTATATTCATTCATATTACCTTCATTAATGTAATATAGGAAGATGTAATGCAGAATGAGTATGGGATTTTTTAGCTAGTCACTCCTTGAAATGTTATTATAGCTGAAATATAACTGTAAATTTTTCATGTGGTCAGTACTTTTTTAAAGAACTTCTTGAATACGGTAAGTCATTAGATTCTCCATGGATGGATCTAGACTTTCTTAATTCAGAAGTCAGAGTTATTTAACATGACCAAGTTAAAGTGGGAACATGGAATTTAGAATATCTGGTAACAATATGCAAAAACTGTGTCAGGTTATGGAAATTTAGCAGCAGATATATTGGAACAATAGGTTGTCAAGTTCATTGCAGGTCAATGATCATGTTGATACTGGTTGAAGTCTCAGGACTGGTCATGTTAGGTCATTACTGGATACTGACTAAACACACTCCATGCAAGGTTCATCATTATACTTTATCACATAGGAGCAGTCCCCATTCCAACATTGTTTCCCCTGACTGGGGAGCTATCATATGCTTGTCTAGATTATATGATAGCATGTTCTAGTGAAAAGCACAAAACTGAGCCTTTTTTGTAAGTACTTGTGTGATTAAATTGAGGTTCTTTATTCAATATATCCCTCTTTGGTGGGCAAGTTTTACTGTGATGCTTCGCAGTGAAAATCATAAATCTACAGAGCCTTTAACTTATGACAAGTGCCATGCAGTACAGAGCTGTCATTTTTCTTGAACAACTAGCCACAGAAAGACTACTGCTTGAATACACTCGTCTTTCCTCGCATTAGTTCAAAAAACTATCAGTTAACCCATTAATATTGCTCATTCTGACAGATGTTTAGTAAGGTAGTAATAAGATGAGCTGGTAATCAGGATGTAATTCTCAACATATCAAATTTTGTTTTTCTGAAGAATATTATCCTGAGGAAGACGGCTGTTGGAACGTTGAGAATCAAGTCCTGATTTGCAGCTCATGTCATTGTCCCTTACTACCTACCAGTTAGTCCCACCCACCCAGGCTGTAGTAGTCCAACTACAGGAAACATACCAAACGTGTTTATGACAGTTTTGGTGTGATGAGGTACATTTTAATAGGGTTAATTATGCTGTACCCTCTAAACTTTTTTTTTATCTATAGCACTGAAAAATACTTAAGTACTGCTGTAGGGCATGCACAACCTTTTTGTCTGAATGAATGTGTTCAGCAGATGTTTCCTGACCTAAACATGGGCTTGACATGTAAGAGTAAGGACAGGCCTTCATGATTTATCTTGAGGCCCAGAAAATCAGGGTTGAATTGAATTTTGGAGAAACAGTTACCAACCACTCCACTTAAATCATCAATGTGTGTCTCAGACAAGCATGCTTAAGAAGCTAGATGAGTAAGTAACTATTGCAGTGTCAAATAATTTTTTGATAATTAGCAGGCTCACAGTGGCTGGTTGTTGAGGATGAAACTACAAGTAGATTTATAGAGTTTGTGTGGTCATTTGCCTAAATGGGTTAAAGGCACAGGTCTCCATGTTATCCCAGGACAGAAAGAAGTTTTGTATCCCTTAGAAAGGAATCCAGAAACCAGCTTGCATCTCATCAGAAAGTGTCATTTAAACACATTTCTTGGAATGTATTGTATCTTAATGGTGAAATGATTCAGTCACTGATCTGCTGTATTTTCTCTGTAAATATTTATCATACAATAGGATGAATTGCCCAAATTGAAGCTGATTTAGATATGAAGCTTTTTTACAACTTATTTTTTATATATTATAATTCAGATTTTGAGAAGCTCCCAACATGAAGTGATTTTTACATTTGTATTACTGTTATTAAAAAGATTATTAATTTTTAGTATTTGTATATTAAGATCTGGATTGATATGTTAATAAGTATTGAAATTGAAACTGCAAAATTAGTATTTTACAGTGTCATGTGTCATGAAGCACTTTGTCAATATTCCATAATGATTTAGGTGTATTTGCATTGAATATTATGCTGAGGTAAAGCAAGTTTGATATTTGGTAGTGTGTTTCTTTAAGGTTTTGAGACGGCATACATTTTTGTACAACTCATTGTAATTAGAAAATAACTAAGGTGTTCCTAGGACAAGCACATACCTGACTTGATGACTGAAGCACTTTAGAATTAAAATACCATGGCAGTATACCAAAAAGATAATTTACAGAATAATGTTTGTGATTATATTGCATAATAAACATGAGTAGGCATAGGAATGAAAAGGAACTGGGGCACTGATACCTCCCATATCTTAACAAGGGGAATCAGAAGCAAGTCTAGACCTAGATTTTTTCTTATACAAATGCTTTAACTGCCTTTGCAAGACATTATCAAAATTAGACATAAAATGGCCTCATTTGCTTGTTTTTCCTTTAGCTGTAATTTATAATGCACTGAAACCAAAGCCCATCATCCACACCCAAGCTTTTTAGATTGCTGCATGGTTTACCTTTACCAATTCATATTCCCTGGTTCAGCCCATAGACAGCACATTATTAACAGTAATGATAATATATTTTTTCATATATGTTCACCATTTCATGCGAGTGAGGTAGTATTCAAGAACAGATGATAGAGCCCAAGAGGGAAAGTTCCTCAATAATGATGATAATAATAATAATAACAGTGATAATGAAAGTAATGATTTTCTTCATGGGTTAATGTAAAGTGCATGCAGTCTGAAAATGTAGAGAAAATGCATTCAGTTAAGACAGTGTGGTCTTCACAAGGAGAGAGGGTATCAAACAAACATTCCGTACACAAGCATGTCAGTCTATAGAATGTTCATAGTGATTGGAATTAGGCTGCCTTTCTTGCTGTGTGCAAAAGCTCAGTTGGGTTTGATGCAGTTGTGGTGCTGAACTGCAGCTCTGGATGATGGATTTCTGGTGGCAGGAGGTGATGGTTCCTCAAGTAATAGGAGCACTATGAGGGTAGGTGGTATTTAGTTGTAAACTTTGACCATATCCCTTGAGGCATGTTTGAAAGAAACTGACCATATCCCTTGAGGCATGTTTGAAAGAAACTCCAACCACTGCCTTGGCCCAAGTGTTCGTTATTCTTTCAACTGCTCGATTTTTTCAAGTAGATGAGTGATATACAAATGATGCTTTGTTTATGTAGGAAGTGTCTTCTGGGAAATTAGGGGTTGGAGAGGGGTGAAAAGAGTTGGCATGCTGATTGCAGGTTGTTGTAAGAGTGCCAGTCATGTTATAGTTCCTTGAAAGCTGAGAACAAACTAATGTGGGAGACAAACTAACCTATTACTGAAGATATTCATAGGGTATCTCATACAGGAACCTAAGATGTCATAGTAAGACAGCACAGTTGGACCTTAGGAGTTAAGTTAATCAGGGTGGGACTGAGATCACACTGCAGTGTCCAAACAAAAACTTGACATATGCATCACTCATCAGTTTCTGTTATCAGTATTATATTTCAAGAAACAAGTTTTTTCAACCTTTTTTTTTTTTTCTATATTCTGAAATTACAGAATTTTTGCTAATAAGTGGCAGATCACCTCATGGTGTTGCTTTAGTGTCATATTACCTGACTTTCAGATAGATCTGACCAAGTCAGTATGATATGGTGTACGAGTCTGCTGTTTTTTTGCGGCTTCTTTTCATTTCATGTATCTTGTGTATCTTTTTTAATGATTGTCATTTGTGAAGGAAGTACTAGAAAGTATTAGGCAGTTATGTAGGAAATGAATTTGAAAATGCAGTATTTGAAAAATGGATTTTTTGGGGGGAAGATAATCTGCTTGGTAGGTTGGATATGTCCTTGGTTCCCTCTGTACACAGATAAGTGTCTCTGCACAAAAGTATAGTTACTGGTTGTGGATAAACATAGGAAAATATGGATACAAAAGATCTTAGGTTAAATTTGTTGATACACTGTAGTCTTAGGTTCCATTTCCATGCATTCAGGAAAAATAGATGCATGTATATCATACAGAATATTGAATGGTTTCCATTCTAGATTTAAGTTTTCATACACAAAAATCACTGCATACTTATATGTTGAATGTATGAAGGTTTAATTTATACATGAAGCAACTTAAGCAACTAATACCCAAGCGTAGAGGTCAATCTTGATCTCTGTTTGGGATAATTGTAAATTTTAAGTGTCAAACTGGTTGCTTGAGCACATGTAATATATTCTGTAAAGAATTTCAGCCTTCATCTGATGTATTCATCTGACAGAAATAATTTTGTGATGTTTATGCTGGTCCATGGGTGTAAGTGTAAGGTTTTCTGGCTTTTTTCAGTTACAGTTGATGTTTGAATACCAGTCATATGTACAGATGTTTACCCTTTGTCATGTCTACTGTTTTTTTTTATTTTGTTAGCACCACCACCTTTCAGAAGATCTTTAAAGTTAAGGGCCTGGAGAAATATCTGTGTATTAAGAATATTTAAGGAGGTATTATAATTGGTTTAGTACGGATCTATAACATGTAAAAGTGCTTTTTTCTTTTGTTTAGTAGGTGCTTTGTTTGCAATTGCTGCCTTTTTGTGATATCTGAAAGACTCCTTGGGCATACTATCATTAATGAATAATGATTGAATAGGCAACAGGTTAGTCATTGCATATTTTCTTTGCATTCCTTTTGGGAGCCTGCAACTGAAATAGGGTTTCAATTTTCTTATATTCATTATCAAGTTAACTTCTAAAGATTTCTCAAAAACTGTGCTAATTGTCTTCATGATCAATGTAGTAAAAGAAAAATCTGATTGATCCACTTTGACTCTGCCTAGTTTAGAGGCAGTGCATGGAACAACTTTTCTTGTTACTCTGTTTTGAAAGAGAAATTCCAGAAACAAAGTATTTTCAAGTCATCTGCTTCCTTACTTGTCTTCAGGTCATTTTTGCCCAACCGTGGCAGTCTTGAGTACAGTTTGGCTGGAAAGTCTTGTTATTGTGTAAGATGTTTGTATCCAAGCTTTTCAAGCTTCCTATGTTTGTTTCACTTTGGACCTAGAAAGTCAGTAGGTATTGATTTGGTTAGATATTCAGTATCTAACGTATCAGTATTACTGTTTTGCTGATAGTATTCAAGCACTTATTTCAGGGGAGGAGGGTAGGACTTCTTGTTCTTACTGAAATGAACACCTAAATGCACCCAGTGCATGTCATAATCTAGGATAGATATGATTTTGAAAAGCCATTTTCCAAGTCCTTACCATAGGCCTTTTTTAATGCAGTAATATTTTTCCATATTGATTGTAACTATGGCTGTGATACAAATCACCACTTATTTGAATGTGTAATCTAGTGATTTTTTCATGGGGAACAAAATTTCTTCACTGGGAGGGTAGATATATTATCATTGCTCCATTGCAGTATACAGTATCTGAAGCATAACCTTGGTTACAGGCTTCTAAAAAATGGTTGAAGCATGTATGCATAGTTACTGACTCCATGCCTATTCTTAGTTCATTGATATTCACTGATTTTGTGTCTACTGTTTTGTTATGCAGGCAGTCTTGCAGAAAGCAAACTTGTGAATTTTAAAGTATCTTTAAGGAAAATACAATCTCATAACTCAAAAACTGTTGAATCAGTAGGTATATGAATACGTCAAGAAAAGATTTTAAGAAGTGAGGGAAAGGGAGGGAGAGTAATTTTGAAATTATGTATGGATTGGATTCATTAGGGGATTCTCTCAGGTCTTTACCCCTTCACTAAATAGCCTCATTAATATGGGAAGGAAATTTTCATTGTGATTTTCAAGCCATTAAAGTTGTGGTTGGTGTTTAGGAGAGTTTTTTGCATGAGCCTTCCCACTGTTGAGTGTGATAAAAGTGCTGAAGATATTGACAGAATTATGTTCTTACTGTAAATACATTACTGTATTACTTTTTATTAGCAGGGATTAGTAATCAAAATCACATGTACAAAATATAGACAATATAGAGAAATGTAATTATGAAATTATGAGAGATTTTAATGCTTTAACAAAAGTTAATGGTGTCTCTAGAGGTATTTTCCATAAACTATTGCTTATAACATTTAACAGGGAAATTTGACAGTCATTATGACAATGCTTTTGTTATTATAATTCATTAGAAGACACTCAAGTGCTGAAAGAGTAAAGGAAGTTATTTTGATATAGATTTTTTCTAAAGTTTTCTTACTCTTTTTGAAGTATTAGAAAAGGCAAGTTAGGTCCACAACTACTTTATAGACACTAATGAAGTTATGCTCAAAGTATGCCACAAAAAGACGAAAAGGTCTTGATTGTTGGGCACGTCTCTCTATTAGGGGTCATAATTTTTTAAAAGTTAGAATTTGATCCAAGTATATTTTTGTCTTTAGCTTATGAAAACAAACAGTCCTCCTAGCAGACATAAAGAAAAGGGGCTCTTTAATGGGGTACTACTCGTTATCTACTATTTTTTATCTTGTGATTTCCTGGTAGGTTTTAAATGATGTTGGCGTATCTTCCAGCTGACTTGCAAGAGCAATGAAACTTAGATCTGAAGCATTCAGGCAGACTGATCATATATAATTTTGTGTTTACTTTTGGACGAAGTTTATTTCCATGAAAAGCTTGATAGTAAATAAGTCTTTGGACTTTGAAGGAGAGAAACTCCAGTCCTTTAACTTTGTTAAGAACCTCCAGCCATACCTTTTTGCTTTTTTTCTGCAAAAGGGTCAGGATTTTAGTCTGTTGAATGTCTTGTTTGACTGATACAGAGTTGTGATAAGTGTCATATAGATTATTCTTCACATTTGTGTAGGCAATGCACACATAAAGAAGAAAAATGTGGAGTTAGTACAAGATTGTTGTTTCATGATATCACTTCTCTCTGTCACTACAGCATTTTTGTTCCCATCAAGAGAATGAATGTTATCTTTGTGATAGTTGTGGTTTTGTAAACTACACTTCTGCTCTCTGAAATTTATTTGTATTAAAAGATTATTTATTATAAATTTCTTTAAACCAAAGAAAGTATTTCAGTGACTAAGTACCTATTCATGACTCCACAGTATGAAATTACCCAAGAAAATGAGTACATATAAGTAGATTTAGACTAATTAGACTAACTTCATAAAGGTTTCTTAAAGTTTTTTATATATAATTGATTTTCCTGCCTTAGGAAGGTTTTATTGGGAATGGACTTACAATGGTATTTCACACACACACACATTGCCCCAAATTTAGTCAAGAAAAAGAATCCCTCAGTATTCTTTACAGTCAATTTGTTCCACCCTAATCCTAAGGGTGACAAAAAAGTGACTGTGTATGTGATCTTCGAATTATATTTACAACTGATGATAGTATACATGATATTTTCGGTTGGTGGATGTAGCTTGACACTGACGACCTTAATGACCCTGACTGTTGATAGGCCTTAAGCCCAAACAACCGAAACAACAAGCTGCAAACTGCAGAGGAGTCATAATAATCACTGGCAAAATATATAAAGACCAAAACGACCCAACAAGAGCTAGACAACCACCCACTTAACTGCTTCAAGCACCACCTCTCCAGACACACAGACAAACATCAACCACACTTCCTTTGACCGCCCACGACACTGCAAACACCGATTCAGCATTTCTCAAGACCCCATCATGCCCTAAAGATGCAACTACCACAACGAAGACATCGGGCGCTAAATAACCAATTGGCACGCCGGTGGACATGGTCTGCTTCCTAGGCGCTGCTGGGGGAACCATGAAGACATAAGGGACTCAGGGCATTGAATATATATATATATATATATATATATACTGACTATATATATATATATATATATATATACTGACTA
>JAYMFT010370529.1:0-21693 GCA_038088735.1 Panulirus argus
GAGATGTGTGGTAATAAAAAGAGTGTGGTTGAGAGAGCAGAAGAGGGTGTGTTAAAATGGTTTGGACATATGGAATGAATGAGTGAGGAAAGGTTCACAAAGAGGATATATGTGTCAGAGGTGGAGGGAACAAGGAGAAGCAGGACACCAAATTGGAGGTGGAAGGATGGGATTTTGAGTGGTTGGGGCCTGAACATGCAGGAGGATGAAAGGCATGTGCAGAATAGAGTGAAATGGAATGATGTAGTATACTGGGGTCGACGTGCTGTCAATGGACTGAATCAGGGCATGTGAAACGTCTGGGATAAACCATGGAAAGATCTGTGAGGCCTGGATGTGGATAGGGAGCTGTGGTTACAGTGCATTACATATGACAGCTAGAGACTGAGTTTGAACGAATGTGGCCTTTTTTGTCTGTTTCCTGGCACTATATATGCATATATTCATTTATATTTATTATATATTATACTTGATCACCATTTCCCGCTTTAGCAAGGCAGAGCACATATGTGCACAATACATACATATACATATCAACATATACATACACATGCATATACATATACACGTGTATATATTCATATTTGCTCGCCCCCATCAAATCCAGGAGCTACCCCACCCCACAGGAAACAGCAACAGCATTGCCATCCACTGCATCAGTGAGGTAGTGCCAGGAAACAGATGAAAAAAGGCTACATCTGCTCACACTGAGTCCCTAGCTGTCATGCGTAATGCACCAAAACTACAGCTCCCTATCCACATCCAAACCCCATAGACCTTTCTATGGTTTACTCCAGATGTTTCACGTGCCCTGGTTCATTCCACTGACAGCACGTCGACCCCAGTATACTACATCATTCTATTTCACTCTATTTCGTGCATGCCTTTCACCCTCCTGCATGTTTAGGCCCCAAATGCTCAAAATCTCTTTCACTCCAACCTTCCACCTCCAATTTGGTCTCCCGCTTCTCCTTGTTCCCTCCACCTCTGACACATGTCCTTTTTGTTAACCTTTCCTCACTCATTCGTTCCATTTTTCTTATATGTTGAAGGCTCCAGTCACGGACAAAAGTCCACATCGAGGCCGGGCCTTAACTGAAATACAGAGAATTATGGAACGAAAAAAGAAAAGACAAGGGAAAGTTTTTACAAATTTTTGAGAAAGTGATAGACCTGTCTTTTGAAAAGTGCAAGGTCATAGTTATTGGGAAAGACATGGGAAGGTAGAGAGTCCCAAAGCTTCTGCATGTAGGGAAAGAAGCAGGTATCAAAACGGCTCACTTTTGAGTTGCCGATAGCCACACAATAATCATGTGATGCAGCAGCTTGCTGAGTATTGCATGGTCTAGCTAGAGGTGGGGGCATACAAGCAGCCTGCTCTCGGGAGCAAAAACCAAAGTAATACCCATAGAAGAGGAAAAGGAAATCATCATTGCGGCGTAAGGCAAAGAAGTCAAGTTTGGAAGTTAGCCTGTAACACTACAAGTCGGACCACTTTCTACTCAACTCTGTCAAGTAAGGAAACAGCTATAACCACCCTAAATGTGAGAGCAGTACTCCATATAAGGACGAATCACTCCTTTGTATAAACGGAGCAACTGTTCAGAAGAGAGGTTTCGACATCTAAACAGGACAGCCAGTTTCTTAGAGGCAGACTTAGCTATTACTGTAATGTGGGGTTTCCAAGAAAGTGTGGAAGTTACAGTAATAGCAAGTATGTTCACTGAGTCAAGAGGTGGAATTACTGAACCATCAAAGGACAGATGAGAGTTGTGAGGAGTTTTCGTTAGAGAGAGGTGTAGAAATTGGGTCTTGGAGGCATTAATCTTAAGATTTTGTGTACCACACTGAGATATCCTGTCCATGTCTGAGTTTATTCTGGAAGCTGTGTCAAGGCGAGATGCAGATCGAGTGAGAGAAGAGGGAGCAGAAGAGGGAGCAGAATTGAAGGATGTGGATGAATGTAGCGTTGAGTTGTCAGCGTATGAGTGCACTGGATTATTTGTGGAGGACAAGAACTCATTGAAAAAAAGAAAAAGCGTAGGGGACAGGACAGACCCATGAGGGACACCACTGTTGATGGAGAAAAGGGGGGAGGCTGATCCATCAATAACCACAGAGATAGATTAGCAAGAGAGGAAGCTAGATATGAAGGGGCAAAGTAAAGGAGGGAAGCCAAAAGTGGGGAGCTTAGAGATGAGACCCCTATGCCATACCATGTCAAAAGCCTTGGATATGTCAAGGGCATCTACATATGACTCCATAAAATCTTTCAGGGATAATGAACAGACATTTGTAAGATAGGAAAGAATATCACCGGTGGATCTCACCTCATGGAAGACATACTGGTGATCAGAGAGAAGAATGTGATTTTCAAGGCGTTTAAGGATATGGGAGTTGAGGAGGGATTCAAAGACCTTGGAAATAGTAGATGTCAAAGCAACAGAACGATAGACAGAGGGGTCAGAAAGATGATCCTTCTTAGGGATGGGATGTATCAAAGCATGTTTCCAATGAGAAGGAAATGTTTTGTTTTTAAACAGAAGTGGAACAGATGAGCAAGCACAGGTGCAAGTTCAAAACCATTTCAACAAACCCTCTTCTGCTCTTTCTCTTACCATTACATTACTTAATCAAACCATCTCACACAACATAATGTCCTTAAACATTTCATTTCTAACACATTCACCCCCTTATGTACAACCCTATCGATAGCCCATGCCTCGCAACCATATAATATTGTTGGAACTACTATTCCTTCAAACATACCCATTTTTGCTCACCGAGATAACATTCTCTCTTTCTACAAATTCTTCATCGCTCCTACAACCTTCTCCCCCTATGACTGACTTCCGCTTCCTTGGTTCCATTCGCTGCTAAGTCCACTCCCAGATATCTAAGAAACTTCACTTCCTCCAATTTTTCTCCATTCAAACTTATATCCCAACTAACTCGTCCCTAAACCCTGCTAAACCTAAGAATCTTGCTTTTATTCACATTTACCCTCAACTTTCTCCTTTCTCACACTTTTCCATACTCAGTCACCAACTTCTGCTGTATCATCAGCAAACAACAATTGACTCACTTCCCTGGCCCTCTCATCCCCAACAGACTGAATACTCACCCCTCTCTCCAAAACTTGCATTTACCCCCCTAACCACCCCATCCATAAACAAATTAAAACAACCACGGGGACATCACACACCCCCTGCCGAAGACCGAACTTCACTAGGAGCCAACCACTCTCCTCTTTTCCTACTTGTACACATGCCTTACACCCTCGATACAAGTTTCTCACTACTTCTAGCAACTTACCTCCCACACCACATATTCTTAACACCTTCAACAAATAATCTCTGTTAACCCTATCATATGTCTTCTCCAGATTCATAAATATTACATACAAATCCATCTGTTTTTCTAAGTATTTCTCACATACATTCTTCAAATCCACACATCCTCTACCACTTCTAAAACCACACTGCTCCTCCCTAATCTAATGCCCTGTACATGCCTTCACCCTCTCAATCAATACCCTCCCATACATTTTTCCAGGAATGCACAACAAACTTATACCTCGGCAGTTTGAACACTCATCTCTATCTCCTTTCCCTTTGTGCATTGGCACTATACATGCATTCTGCCAATCCTTAGGCACTTCACCTTGATCCATATATACAATAAATATTCTTAAAAACTAATCAACAACACAGTCAACTCCTTTCTTAATAAAGTCAACTGCAATACCATCCAATCCCAACGACTTGCTGGATTTCATCTTCCGTAAGGCGTTCACCACCTTTCTCTTCACCAAACCACTCTCCCTGACTCTCTCACTTTGCACACCACTCCGAGCAATACACCCTACATCTGTCACTCTATCATCAAACACATTCAACAATCCTTCAAAATACTCACTTTATTTTCTCCTCACTGCATCACTACCTGTTATCAACTCCCCCTTGCCCACTTCACCAATATATAAAGAGTACAATCATGAGAGGCAAGTGTTTTGGGAGCAGCTGAATAAGTGTATAAGCAGTTTTGATTCAACAGACTAGGTATAATCAATGGATGTATCATATGCGAAGGTGAGTAATACTGGAGTTGAGGGTATAACTAAGGGGTATGTATTATTCAATAATGTGAATGGAAATAGTGATCAGCTTCTAGAGTTGTGTGCTACAAAAGGGCTGGTGACTGGGAATATCTGGTTTAAAAAGGGGGATATAACCAAGTAGGTGTATATGAATGTGAGCAGGAAAGATGGGCAGTAGGCATTATTGGATTACACATTAATTGATAGGCATGCACAAAAGAGACTTTTGGATGTGCAAGTGCTAAAAGTGGCAGTTGGTGGGTTGTCTGATCATTATCTCATGGAGGTGAAGGTGAAAATTTGCAGTTTTTGAAAAAAAGCAAATACTGTGGGTGAGAAGAAAGTGGTAAAAGTGAGATTGGAAGAGATACTTGTGCAAAGAAATATCATGAGAGATTAAGTTTCGAATAGCAAAAGGTGAGAGTAAACAAGTCAGTGGGGAATGGGACATTTTAGGGACGCAGTGCTGGTATGTGTGAGAGATGTATGTGGCTTGTGTATGACTGGAGGTGGACAAGTCAGAAAGGGTAGTGAGTGGTGGGATTACAAAGTAAAGTTGCTAGTGAAAGACAAAAGAGAGCTATATGGGTGGTACTTACAAGAATGAGTGCAAATAGTTGGGAGATGTAAAAAGGAAAGCAGCAGAAGGTTAAGAGGGGTTGAAAAAGAAGGCAGACGAGAGTTGGATGAGCAATTATCAGCATACTTCAGGGAAAAAAGAAGTTTTGGAAGGAAGTTAACAGGATGAAAAAAAAAGTGAGAGAACAAATGGGAATATCAGTGAAGGGGGCAAATGGGAAAGTGGTAACAGGTGGTGATGAAGTGCAGAGGAGATGGAAGAAACATTTTGAAGGACTATTCAATGTGTTTGATGACTGGGTGGTAATTGTAGGGTGTTTGGGTCTGAGTGATGAAGAAGTGAGAGTGCCATGGAGAGTAGAGTGATTTGGTGAAGATAGAAGAGATGGTAAAAGCTGTGCATAAGATGAAATCTGGCAAAGCAGCTGGAATGGATAGTATTGCAGTTGAATTTCTCAAGAAAAAGGGTGACTGTTTTGTTGACTGGTTAGTTAGGATTTTCAATGTATGTATGGATCATGGTGAAAAGCCTGAGGATTGGCAGAATGCATGTACAGTGCCACTGTATAAATGCAAGTGGGGCAATGGTGAATATTCAAACTGCAAAGGTATAAGTTTGCTTTAAATAACGTGTGTGAGAAATTGTGAGAAACAAAAGGATTTGTATGTGGCATTTATGAATCTGTAAGTAGTATTTGGCAGGCAGCCAACTACCACAGGGTACATTACCAGTTCTACCTACCTGGGTATCAGGAGGGATAGTGACGGCTCCACAGTGAGTCAGCACTTCAAAAGTTGTCAAGCTGCACTCCTCTGACCCAGGTAGCAATCTTTTCTTTCTGTCTAACCCACATGTGGACTACTGGCATTCTGTCTACATATATACAATCTCCCTTTGTCACACATGACACTTGACAACACTTAACTTACACAGCACATTCTTCATAACTAGATTTTCTTGTAGTGAGCACTATGTGCTAGACCTGCCTTTCAGCAAAATGGTAGGAGCAATAGATAGAAGCAGCAGGTAGGAATATTTAAGTAGGAGCATTAGGTTGAAACATTAGATAGTAGTGGGTAGGAACATTAGGCAGGAGTATAAGGTAGAAATAGACAGAAGGAACATTAGGGAGGTGCCTCTGTAATCACTGTGCAAGACCTGCCAGTGGCCTGTTAAGAGTAAGGTACTAAAGGTTAAGAACTGCAGCACTTAAGTTCACTAGTAATGGAGTCTCTAATTGCTGTGACCACCCACTTGAGGGAGCTCTAGAATGGAACAAGCATCAGTAATATACATAGAAAGCATGTGATTTGGTTCACAGAGATACCTTGAGGAGAGTCTTCATATGGTGTGGGAGGAATGCTGCTAGAAGTAGTGAGCTTTTATCTAGGGTGTAAAGCATGTGTGCAAGTTGGAAGACAGGAGAGTTAGTGGCTCCAACAGAAGGTTGGTCTGTGGCAGGGGTGAGTGATGTCAAACACATCTGCTTATGAATGGGATAGTGAGGGAGGTAAATTTGGTGAGGGGTAAGTATGTTGTCTGTAGGGGATGAGGAGGGCTTGGGAAGTCTGTGGCAGGGTGTATGATGTCATACACATTTCTTATGAATGGGGTGGTGAGGGAGGAAAATGCAAGTCCTGGAATGAGTAGCATGTATGCAGTCTGTAGGGGATAAGGAGGGCCTGGGAAGTAAGTTAGGCATCATATGCAGTTTAAGTTTTGTAGATGTATCAACACAATGCACTTAAAAGTGCAAGACTAATGCCTTAGTGTCAAGTGAGTTGCCATGATACATATTTTATTGTTTATCTCACCAACATCAAAACAGTTGATCACTTCAAACAATATAATATAATTGATGCTTTTTTCATAACAGTAAAAGTAAAAAAATATAAAATTACCTGCCACACCAAACACATGCAGTATTGTCAAGGTCAAACAGGAACTGAAAAAAAATGACTCTACTTTTGCTGAAAAATCTTATCCTGCCTTATCTTGGTTAATTTTTGATGATGAAAGAGTCTACAACTATAAAATCAGTCTCCACATGATCCAAAGACAGATCATCATTGTCAAATAATTCAGGACCATATTTTGCTTGGTCCTCTTAATCCAGTAAAAGCACTCAAATTCCTTCCTAGAAAACTTACAAAAATGTCCTCTCACTGGCATGACTGGAATATAACTAACTATGAGGAGATATTAATACTCTCAGACACCACCGAGGCTTGCTGCATGGTCTTGAAATTGAGGTGTGAAACTCATTCCCTAAACATCCATCTAGAAGCATCGCTCAGCTCATGTAAATTTCATTGGGATTATGGATGGACTGATTTTAATGGGATTATGTAAGAAGAGGACAGCCTTCATGGAAGGTGTCCCCATGAACTTCACGCTGAAGGAAAATATAACATAAAATCTATGCCTAATTTTCTCTCATATGTGGTTACGAGGAACTTTGGTAACATATGACAGGTAGAAAGCAACAATATTTCCAAAGGAGTAACACCTCCAAAATCCTTCCCACATGTGCCAGCCACTTGTGTTATGTGAAGTGCAATGTTTCAAAATATATTCACGTAATTAACAACCAACACTGAGCCAGAGTGTGAAATAAGGGTAGAGTGTGATGCTGAGTTCAAGGTAGAGAAAGAAACAAAACCTTCAATATCCTCCCCACACTTGCATGCCAATCTTCCTCCCTGATCTTTGCAGATAGGTGAAACATTTATAAATAAATCTATGACAGAGGAGAACTGGGAGAAAACAAGTTCAATAGAAAAAATGACAGAAGCATCATCTCCATGTTCTCATCTCATATTAAGAGCTATCAAACATGTCATCCACATCCTCTTCCAACCTTCACCAGGTCAAAATAAAGGTAAAAATATACTCTTCTGTGCATTTTCTTTTACTTTCAAGTGCTTATTAATTCTTTTTATAGAATTTCCTATTTTTTTCTTTTTTATGCACAGTGCGATGGAGTTTCTGGACCATTAATGTTGTTTCAGGGTTAAGAAAGTGAGAAGAAGCATGACTTTTAAAGACACCTGAGATGGCAAAATAATAGCAATGGGGATATAGTAAGAGAAGTTATGAATAGTCCCCTTTCTTAGGAATGGGGAAAACTATGGTATGATTCTAAGAAACTGAGAAAGTCTACATATCCTGTTCATCTATAGCCAAGAAAGACCTTAAAAGACATTGCAAGAGGTAAATATGGGAAGAAGAAGAAGAAAAGAAGAAAGAATAGAAAAGGAAAGAAGAAGGTGAAGAGGAAGAAGAAAAAGAAGAGAAGAAAAAGCAAAGAAAAAGAAAGGAGAAGAAAAGAAGAAAAGAGGAAAAAGAAAGAAGAAGAAGAAGAAGAAGAAGAAGAAGAAGAAGAAGAAGAAGAAGAAGAAGAGAAAAAATAAGAAGAGAAAAAATAAGAGGATGAAGAAGAGAAGAAGAACAAAAGAAGAAGAAAACAAGAGGGGAAAAAAGAAGAAGAGAAGAAGAAGAAGAAGAAGAAGAAGAAGAAGAAGAAGAAGACAAGAAAGAGGAAAAGAAGAAAAAGAAAAGGAAAAGAAAAAGAAGTAAAAAAGAAGACAATTGCAAGACAAAGGAAGAAAGAGAAAAAATGAATGAGAGAAGAAAAGAAGATAAAAGAAAAGAAAAGCAAAAAAGAAAAGAAGACAAGAAGAAAGAACAAAAGAAAGAAAAGAAGGAGAAGACAAAAAGAAGTAAAGACAAAGAAGAAAAGAGGTAAAGAAGACAAAAAAAAAGAAGATAAAGAAGAAAAGAAGAAAAAGATCAAAAGAAGAGATAAAAAAGAAAGGTAGATGAAAACAAGAAGAAGGAAAGAAGAAAACAAGAAGAAAAGAAGAAAGAAGATGAAGATGATGATGATGATGCAAAACAGAGCAGCTTTATGAGTTGGAGAGGTAGCTATACACTGATCATGTAAGAAAATACAGTATTCATTCAGTCTATTCATGTCATTTACCACTGCCTTTACCTCCATCCATCCCCTCTTATATTCTTTAGTGTTTTAGTCCTGTGTTCAAACTTTTAAGAAATCAACATAAAATGCCTGCATATCACTTGCCATTTGATCCACTCCATGCCTCTGAGCATACATATGAATAATTTCCATAATAGTATTATGTCTAGAAAATTTCATCGAAGACATTAGACATTAAAAAAAAAAAAAAAAGAAATATCACTCACCTTTTCATGCTTTAGTAAGAATTCCACTGCTTCCTCAAAGTATGCAATATTAAATTCTCTTACACTTCTTGGTAAGTCCTCATAGTTAAAGAAAGCCAATGCAAGAGATGCAAAGCCCCGTGAAGCCAGCTGGGCTGAACGGTACTCCAGTAAACCCCCAGCTGTCCCAAACATGTCCACCACTCCGGGAAAGGGACCATCTCCTACAAATTTAATGCTCAATGCTAAATCCTTTCTTTATTAGTCAATAGGAACTGTAAAGACATACAAAAAACAAGTGTATTCCTTCCATGTTTAAGTACATCGACAAGTATTACAGACTATTGGAAAGTAAGAAAAAAGAGCATGCAAAAGTTATGAAGTTATCTTCCCTTCATATCATAATGATAAGGAGCAAACATGGAAGATACTATGAAGAAAATAATCTTTCTCAAGATAGTGAGATGGAACAAACTAACGAGATATATTCTTTTTATGGTTGTAAGAATCTTTAGGTACAGTGGATTCTGATGAGGACAACATTGTTGATAAAAACTTTTGCATGGTTCATGATACCTATGATGAACCAAGAATTTAAAAATTATAGGAAACAAGTGAAATGAATATTCTGAACGAAAAATTTATGAAAATGTATAAAGATTACAGTTCTACATGGACCAACCTGTTGTACAGTAATAAAAGATGCAAACATACAGTACATATAAATAAACACATTCAATACCTTTATAGTTAAAAGAAAAATATCTTACAGGGTAAGTACGCTGGTAAACCTGCAAGGTTGGATACCTTAGTTTTGCAGAATAATTCCTACAGAAGATATAAGTAGCCTTGGATTTAGTATGCTGGTAAACCTGCAAGGTTAGATACCTTAGTTTTGCAGAATAATTCCTACAGAAGATATAAGTAGCCTTGGATTTAAGTGATATGACCACAATCACTTTCAACACGTATGGCTAAGTGAGACAAATGTATGATAAATGTAAAATGATGGAACTTGTTGACACCTTAAGATTTGTTAGGTTTGCATTAGACAAACTTATGGGGTAATGGAACAAATCAATGTTATTAAGTGTGACAGACAAGTACTCATTGTACAGATGATTGTTTAAAGTGAGATGTGGAGATGCTGGTGAAAATGAGTGGTTTGAAAAGGCATTTGATTGGATATATATAAGTTCAAATTTACTTGCAACAAAATCAACTGTGTTAAATCTAACCTCTTTACTGCAGAGTTAAATTTCGGGCTTTTTCATAGAAATTGTAAATTCTCTACCCCAAGGGTTCTTATTCTTAACCTATGGTCCACAAAAAGCTAAAAATAAACCAAAACATATAATGTAACTTTTTCCAAATTTCTGAATCTCTCATGGACAAAAATTATCTCAAAAAGTGTACATCAATACAAAACTGTCATGGAAAAAATGGGTATATCTGAATAATTGCATGAATTTGAAATAAGCTACTTGAGAGAAGCATGTCATATGACTAGATGGAATGAAGAAAGAAATGAGGGGATGTATGAGAGATGTGGTATGGCAGGGAATGCAAAGGGAATGAATTGTGGAGTGGTAGAGTGTGTGAAACATAATACTTTGAGGTGGTTTGGACATGTGGAAAGAGCACAAAATGGGAAGTTTACAAGAGGAGAGTATGATGGTACAAGTAAAGGGGTAGGTGTGAGAGGAAGACCACTTGTGATATGGGGAAAAAGAGTGGAAGAATACTAGAGGGAAACAAACGGTAGAATGCATGGAATACTGTATGCGAGGGAAGCATGTAAGGACAAGGAGACTTTTGCCATGGCCATTTCCCATGATGGGTGTTCCCAGAGGGAAGGGGCATCACAGATATAGATAGACAGATAAATTACATTCTGCTGAGTCTATCCAGTGAATAATACAGGCACTGATGATAAGAGCTGCATTTCTTACATATTCCACTACCAGTAGCATCCCTAGTAAGAACTTGGGTGGTGTCATTTGTTCTTGATTGTGTTTCAAGACCTGATACAATATTAGATATGTGCTGAAGGTGGTCCATAGATACAGTGGATGTCTGTAAGTAGTCCACATACATAAAGAGTTAAAGGGGTTTTGATATTTGCTGTGGTGCCATGTAATGACAAAGAAGCTTTAGGGATAGTTTATGGATAAAAATAGAAAAATAACTGATGATGTGGACCCCGGTGAAAGACTGTGTTGGGTGACACAAAAGGACAGATGGCAAACTTAGTAGAATATATGGAGTCATGGGTGAAAGTAGTAATGATGAAATATGTAGAATATGTGCATACATTTGTATGAATACACTATATACAGTGCCCAGCAATGAAGTTGGCACGAGTGGGCCCATACTAATGATACTGATGCAAATCAGTTTACCCCACCTAAAACTGATTGATGTCCACCACTGAAGTTGGTGCCCTCTAGGGAGCAGTGGCATCTATGTGACATGCCAGCATACCATATGAGCTGCCTCAGAAGCAGTTGTTTTGAAGTGCTCCCCACTTATGCCCTGGATCTTCATTGTTTTCCCTTTTCTTTCCCCTACAACATACTATGGCTGGAAATACTTGCTTTACAAGTGATAAAAAGGACTTCTACAGTGCACTTTACAAAGGAAGTAAGCCACATAAGGAAATTTCTAATATTACTAGTGTGTGAGCTTGAGATCAGCACAATGGTGGGTGAAGAAATTTAATGACAGCAGCGGCAATGCTGCAGTGACCCTTGTGAAATGCTATAGGAAGGTCAGAAAACCCTCTCCACGTACTCTAAATGTTCTTAGACATCAAGATGATACAGATCTAAATTTCAGTGCAAAAGAATTAAAAGAAAAAACCCTAGACTGCTTAGTGACGTGTAAGTAAGGATAGTGCAGCACTGCTTACATGAGGACCTTAAGTAACAGAGGTGTAAGCTGCGTTCCAAACTGCTCATAACCCACGAGCACCAAAAGAAAAGTAGTTTTTGCAAGAAATCTGTAGTGTGGGATACAGCTAAGTTCAAAAGTGTCCTGTGGAGTAATAAGTCCACCTTTTCTGTGAAAGGTGGACACAGCCGGCATATTTATAGGTGACCAGGCTGTGATGTATTTGACCCCAAGTACATTGCAAGCACAGTAAACTTCCCTGCTTCACTTATGGTATGGGGTGTTTCAGTTATTATGGTGTTGGGGACTTTGTAGTGTTGCCAAAGAATGAAACTAAGGACAGACAGAGTTAATTTGAGCTAGTGTGACCATCTTCCAGATTCATTCAAAAAGTGCAAGGCTGAAGTGTTCAAACAGGATGGAGCTCCCAAACACACTGCCAAACTAGTCACTGATTGGCTTTAGACTGTGCAATGGAGTTTTCCAGTGACTGGTATGGGAATTCACTGGAAATGAAGCCAATAAAAATTTATGGGTGTATATAAAAATGAAATTATGTAAAAAGGATGCTTTGTCGCTTACTAAGCTGGAGGTGGCCATTTTGAAATTTGGGCAAAGACTGACCCTAAATGGCTTCAGAATCTTTCTGATTCAGTTTCTGGTCATTTCAATAAGTGTATAAAGAGGAAAAGGAAACCAGTAAAGTACTAAATGATAGTGAATACACAGTTTTCATAGTTCTATTTCATGTTTATCCTTGATAGTTGCCATAACCTTGTGCCAACTTCAATGATGGGTATTGTATACATTTCAGTGCAAAGGTGCCTGTAAATACACTTTGTACAGGTATTGAAAAGACAGGGTAGATAAAAGTGTGATCTATATGCTTCTGATAAGAAAGATGATGATAAATCATGTGCATCATGTGAGGTATATGACAAGGTCATATACAGTAGATGTTAATGAACAGGTATGGAGGACAATAAGAGACAAGATGGAAAATAAAACAATAAAGCTTAACTTCTAGGAGAAGTTGAATGAAGAGCTGCAAGATATCTCTGATACAGTAGACACATGGTTATTAGTATCTGTGAAACACTGTGTGTGAGGATGTGGTAATGGGGAAGCACTAAAAGCATGCATCATAGGAGATGGCTACAGAGGTATGTGGCAGAAGAGAATTAGTATGAGGTAAGAGGGGAGCAGCATGATGGACTGAAGGTTTTATGGAAGTTAGCTGAAGAATAAAAAAAAAATGTTTAATCTCACAAGAAGCTATTTCTTTCAATATGGGATATCACTGCATGAAGGAAATGTGAGGGGCCCTGCTTCTTTTAGGAAAACACTTAAGCATAATTATGTGGTTTACCTAACATCAGTAACTAAAGAACAGAAGCTAAACCAGAATTCAGTCAAAGGGGAGGGTTGAATTATGAGTTTTCAAGGTGAGGCTAATCATGAATTCATTACAACAAAGATGAAAAGCTCAAAACAACAGCAGAATGAAAGAACACAATATGTCCAAGAGAACTTAGTGTTTTTTGAGTTATTTGGATGTTAAATTCAGTAACTAATTTTCAAATTTTCATAAACTGAACATGATTGTTATACAGAATAAACTTTATCACTGAGACACGGTACTAGTTTTGTATAAATATACGTTCAAGATATTTTACAACATAAAATAGCCAACAGCAATAATCTTGGAAGTTTTGTTTGATAAAACAAATTACTGTTCTTTTGCAGGTAGAGAAAATTTTGTCATTATAATCTTATATGTCTGTGATACAGTACAACATAAAATGGCCAATAGCAGCAATCTTGGACATTTTGTTTGATGAAACAAATTACCATGCTCTTGAAGGTAGGGAAAATTTCATTATTATAAACTTATGTCAGTACTCTGAGAAGGTGGTGAAAAAGACAAGGTTATTTATCAATGTACAGTGTCCGTAGAAAACCTTGTCTGCCTACCCCATACATTTTCAAAGGCGATGTCACACTTACATTCAGTCCTTCATCACCTCTTCTTTGGCCTTGATTACAATCTGTAGATGTCTGAGCATGGAACTGGCAAGGTTCCTGTAGTATTATGGGTCCATGTTTTGGGTCCACAGGGTCTTGATCTCCTGAATAAAGAGAGGCACTGATGAGGTGTTGCAGGATGCAGCCACATGATCATGTATTCTGGGCCCCCCAGTGCACCAAGAAATTTCATGTGTAACCACATTTTCTTGCTTTCAGGTAAAACTTTGGGCTTGCTCCTCCTTAGAAAGGTAAGAGCCAATCATCTTGAAGAACAGGTGGAAAATATAAAGCACCCAGAAATTCCCAAAATGAAGTTGCAGCCATGAAGAGCAGAGAAAACATCCTTCCCTCAAGATAGCCTGAGGCACACTGAGGCAGGTTGCTGGTGTTAATACCATTAGAAACACTAGTCTCAGTGACCAGATGTATGATGATTTCATCCTGAGAGCGTCATATTCTTGTACCTACACTTAGCTGTGTCTTACCTTTGAAAATACATGGGTAATGGACAATGATTTTTGAGGATAGTAATATATATATAACTTTATATCTATTTTCCCTTTTGAAGACTTAAAAGGGTTAGAATAAATGCAAGAATACATTAATCACCATTATCAATAAGCTTATTGTATTCTGAATATCTTATAGGGGGCTTTGCCTGTGTCATGTTATGAGTCCAAATCCACAGACTGACCATGTGAACACCTGAACTCATTCCATAAATCTGAAAACTAAACTGCAAAACGTAAAAGAAAGAGAAGAGGAGAAGGAGGAATGGGAAAGAGGAAAGATTGGCTACTAGTCTTCCCTGTAAGAAGAAATAGCTTTTCATGAGTTTAAAACTTTTCCTTCTATCAGGATACAGTAAGTATGCATATGGAGGAACTCTCAAAATAAAGAAGTAAAAAATGGTGGTTAAGAGGTAATTATAGAGCAGCAAACTCAGCCAAATAAAGCAAGGAGAAGAGCAGACTTGAAACTAAAATCCCAATGAGCTGAATACTAATGGTCCCATTCAAACAAAATAAAGATCCTCCAAGGTCATTAAAAAAGTTAGTGTGTGGAGTTGAGAAACAGAACAAGGAATATGACCATAAGATGCTTGTACTAGTGCGACTAAAGAAGGATGCGTGGACCAGGGTCATAATGCCAAAAACTGACATCAAAAATACTGCTGTGAAAACAATGACTGGGTCTTCAGTTGGAACTACCACAAATAAGAAGTCAACCTCGCTTGCACAATCCCAAATGAATTCGGCTGGATAAATGAACCCTGAAATAACAAGGAGCTATGAGAGCAGGAGATCGCTCACAAGTAAATGGCAGTGTCTACCAAGAAATATATGGTAGACAGTGTACATGGAAGTATCCCTGGCTGCATGAAATGGGTTAAAGAACCTCATTACTATGGAATAAATACAAAACAATCAAACTAAAATTTACTATTCTTAAGTATATAATGATCAATACTGTTTTATCACTGATTTTCTTAAGTACCAAGATGTAAATAGTACTGACTGAATTAAATAAAGATAATTCTGAATGGACAAACATGCTTAGATAAAGAAAATGTCTTATGAAATACAACAGAGAAAATATGCTACTTATTCTCAACTAACCTGGGGGCAGGAAGAGGCATCCACGAACCTTTCCATAGCAGACAGGAATACGCTGGACCCCAGGAGCCATGTAGTGTCGAAGATGAGTAACTATGGCTAAGGGTTCATCAGCATCAGAAGAACATAGTTCCCAACCATTCAAGTGACCCATGTGTACAGTTACTTTCACCTACAAAAATAAGATTTATGTAATTCTGAAGATCCTGAAGTACAATGGCCCTTTATCTACGGTGTAATGGTTTCTTTCTTTGTAGGCTTACAAGCCAAAGGATAATTATCATACCTATGTGTTATGACAGTGTTTTGCTCAACTCTACATCTAAACAACTGCATATCTAACTAAAGTAAATCTAACAACAGAAATATCCCAGTATAATAAAATATCCAGTTAACAAAATTTCATTTCAAATATTTAATTGTTAATGTTTCAGATTGAATATATAAAACTCAAACTTTGGTAAGATGTGAGCAAAACTAAAATGAAAAGTGGTAATTGGCAATTCCAATAGCCAAAGGTTTATAGATACTTCCTGAACTGAACAGTGAAAATTTGACTTTCTATGGACAGCTAATCTATTCTACCTTTATATCTATTTAAATATGTATGTTTGTGTGTAATTACCCGCTACTTATTTGTATTGTACCTCTTAAATTTTTGTATGCTGCTTACAGTAACCATGTCCCCAGTCTATCTGTTTCGTTCATCCATCACTCTTATACTATAAATGTAATCATTTATATCCTAATTTACAAGTATCTTATCTAATTTTATTTTATGTCCTCTGGTTGCTCTATCCAACATCTCCCAGAGAAATGTCCACTGTCCACTTCATCAATCTCTTTTAAAAACTTAAAGGTTGTGATTAGGTCACCCCTCAGTCTTCTCCCTTAGAAAGGAGGGTAAATTTTAAGCCTCCAGCCTTTCCCTGTAGCTTAGCTCTTAATTCTGGTACCATCTTTGTTGCCCTTCCTGAACCTTCTCTATGAGCTCTGTCCTTCTTCAGGTGCAGTGACCAAACCTGAGAAGCATATTTTGGCCTAATGGGGGATATGAATAGCTTGCTAAATATTTCCTTATCCATATATGTAAAAGCTATTCTGATATCATGCCAGCAGAGTGTTTGTCTCCTTAACTATTCTCCTATTATGGAAACTGGGCAGCAGCTTTGGGATGATGTCTACCCCCAAATCCTTCTCACACACAAAATCCATAAGCTAACTTCCTAATAGGTATAATCATATTGAGGCTGTCCTTCGCTTAATCCCATCCTCATTAATTACATTTGCTTGGGTAAAATTTCATCAACCATGTTCTAGACCAACTTCGGAAACTCTCTGAGTCCCTTTGTAAGCTGATGCAATCCTCTTTGCTTTTCATTTCTCTCATGACCTTTGCATCATCTGCAAACATATCCAAGTAGGATTCCATACCTTCAGGCAAGCCATTAGTATCAGTCAAGAAGAGTAATAGTCCCAGGACAAGACCCAGTAAAAATCTACTGGTCACCTCAACTTGTTTGGAAAAAGCTCCTCTAATATGCATCCTTTGCTCCTCGCAGCAGAAATAATCTTCCATCCATCATGGGAGTTTTCTCCTTATTCCAGCTTGGTGATCCAGCTTCTTAGTCAGATTGCTTTATAGTACAGTGTCAAATGCCTTCTGGCATCCCAGATACACACACAGTCCAGCTAGTGTTTCCTTTTGTCCAAGTCTGACTTCACACTCTTGAAAAACTCAAATAGGACAGTTACACATGACCACCTTTCCATAAAACCATGCTGTTGCTTACTGAAAATTTTTTCCCTTGTAGAAAGTCATCCACTTGCTTTCTAAGAATCTTTTCCAGACCATTACACACCAAACTCATAAGTGAGTCTGGTCTGTAGTTCCACACATCCTTTCTTATATACAGGTATGATGTTTCCTTATTTCATTTCCTTGAACAGTATTGCAAGTGGTTTATCTTGAATACTTGCACACATCTTCAGTATATATGATGAAATTTCATCAGGACCATCAGCCTTGTGTGGTTAAGGTCCTTTTAGTATTTTGTTAACATCTTTTCTAAATACTTAAGCAATTTCCAAAACCTCCTCCCCATTCCATCTTACTGGTGCTGGGGCTATAATGTCTTCCACGAGAAAACACTTTGGAACTTGTTATTCAGTTCCTCACACATCCTTACATCATTCTCTACAATTCTTCTCTCTGAATCCCTTGGCCTAATTAGCTGCTCCTTAACTGACAACTGACTCCTAATGAATTTATGGAAAAGTTTTGGATTTCATCTGCCTTGTACACAACATTCTTTAGAGTTCCTTGTTCCTTTTTTCTTATCCTGCTATACTTGTTCCATGCTCTCTCATAACTTGCAAGTGCTGGATGCTTAAAGTTCTGTCTATATCTTTGCCACTTCACATCTTGAAGCTCCTTTGCTTGATGATATCTTTTATCAAACCATTCCTTCCTCTTTCCTTCCATTCTCTCTGTATTAGAGGCTTGAGGTACTCATGTTTCTATCCCATTCCCTGTAATTTTCTGGTACTCCACTTTCACACACTCTGCAGCCTCTAAATCAGCTGCTGCAGCCTCACCTGACAGAGTCACATTTCTCAGATCAACACATCCAATAAAATTATGTAGCCTGCCCTCGTTAGAGGCAAATTTACATTCACTCAGTGGTTACCTTCTTTCTTCATCAACTCTTTTTGAATTCTTTGCCCAGTCATAAAAAACTGTTGCACCTGCATTTCTTGCACCCAGATTTTCTGGGCATCCACCATCTTCACATATATTGGGGTCTTGGAATAAATTGCTTTTTTTTTTAGTGTGGATGTTACAGTCATCAATGCCATCTATAATGGCAAGACACTACAGAAGTGCTAGACCCACACTGTAGGTACATTCAGTTTCTTAAACAGGTTCACTTGCAGTAGGAGTACTTGCTGGATGTATAGGCATAGTGGTGACTGTTTCAAAGGATCAGAAATGTAGAAATGTTCAAGTGACAAATGATGCATCCTTATGTATGCTAGCAGGGAACTGATGCGGTGAACAGAATCAGCATCCTAAGGTGTGTGGTCAGTTGGGCTCATGTTATATCTCAAAAGCTCATACCATAATAAAAAAAAAATGGGAGTAATTCAAGTGCCTATGCTGTATCAAGATTTTTATATCAAATCATGCTATATCGCGACTATATTGTATTTGATAATCTGTTTAGAAAAAACTTTTCACAAGCAAAAATTATAACTATTTCTGCATATATCATAATCTCCACTTCCTAAAAAAATGAATATAAAACAAGGTTAAAAAAGTCCTGGAAATAAGACTTTATGGCCACTGCATTACTCAGCTCAAGAATCTTATAGTAAGAATCAGGTTAATCTAAGACCCACCCCTGAAGCCCACTCATTACTCTAAGACCCATCCATTACTTTCAGACCTACCCCATACTCTCAGGTAAAAAGAAAAAGATTGACAACTATTGCTGTTAGTACCCAGATGATGACTACCAGAGAAACCCACCTGACCAACTGAATTCTTTTTATTACAGAACCAAAGATTATGACTACCAGAGAAACCCATCTCACCAATAAATTCTTTTTTCATTACAGAAGCAAATAAGAAAAGTTCTAGCAGAAATGAGAATTGTGCGGTAGTAAAATCATACTGCGTGATTGTGATAAAAACATATCTTTAAAACAGAAAATTATGTAATTAAATATGAGAAATTAAAAAAAAATAAGAGGGCAGATTCAATAATTAAAAACCAGCTGAGAACTAACAATTGTGAGAATCCTTGGAAGATAATGTATACAAAACAAAGTTGCATTATTACGAATTCTAGAGTCAAAGTTAATTACATCTGTGAATACACAAAGGATAACAATACAAAGCTAATTACTACGTAAGAAACTTGGATTAATGAAAAAGTGAAAGATAAAGAAGACTTAGAACAATTTGGAATGTCCTGTGCAGTTAGAACTAAATTCAAACAAGGGGGTGTTGCAGTAAGTCATCAGAAAAACAGATGACGAAAATGAGTTACAATAAATGTGAACTAATTATAGTGATGATCCCAGCTAAAAACACTAAACTATGTGTTATACAGATCATCAAAATAAGACTAAATGACTGTAGAATAACTTCAACAAATGTTTAGGATATTTAGAAAGGATAAAAGATATCTGACATGATTATCCTATGGACTAGTGACATGAACTTCCATTTTATTAAATGGTATGAAAGAGGAGTAGATTATGGGTGTAGATACAATCATAAAGGAAAGAACAATGAGTCAGTGATAAAGGCTTCAAAGACTAATTCATTTCTGTGATTCCCGCAGCCTTCTGCAAGTAAATCACAGACTACCAAGAGGGAGAAACATTATAAATCTTATTCTTACAAAGGATGTGGCAATGTTTTCAGATATAGAGGTAAATAATTCAAGTATATCACATCATAATATAGAAATCACAAAAGTGAATAAACACTGCACTTGAGTTGCCCTCTGCCACTAGCCTGTTAAGGGTGAGGCACTAAACGGCTAAGAAGCAGGACTGGAGTTCACCAGTCATGCAGACTTTTGCCGTGACCACTCAAAGGGAGAGGGCATCACGAGACACAGATGGACCGGGAGGTAGACAGATAATATAAAATGGATATTAATAATTGTGAACATGATTTATATAACTTTGCACCAAGACAAGTTAGGATAGAAAAAATCAATGGGAAGAATATAAGTACAAAATGTAGCAGATCTTCAGAAACAATGACCTATTCAAACACAAAAATCTACTGTGAGAGCTTATGCCAAATAATTATTGAAGACATAAAAAAAAAAGAAAACAAGTACAAAATGGAAAATACCTGGAGACAGACAACTGCGGATGAATTGGAGATAAGTGCAAAAAAAGAAGAGGATAGCAATGAAAGAAGCAAGAATAAAAGAATTAAATGAAAAAATAAAGAAGGCAGATATAGAGATAATGAAATCTCATAAAAGAGAACAAAAATTAATGTAGAAAAATTTATACAGACCATGGAAAGGAAACAAAAGTAGCTATTCACATACATTAAAAAAGCAAAAAAACAGGAAACTGAGACTGGACTATTTAAAGTACAAGATATGAAATTACTCCTGGGAAATATGCAGGATGTTGACTGAACAACAGTAATTGGAATTCAGTTTAAAATGTAAGGATATATTGGAAGATGAACTGTTTAGCCAATATGATGCTAATGTGCTCATAGATACTGAAATTATTTGGTTGTGAAGAGAGTGGTGAAAGTCAGTCAGACTGGAAAAGAGACCTCTGAGAAGAAATACCAGGAAAGTGAAAAGTAAAAAGTGAGAATAACGAAGCTATTGGAGCAGGTGAGGAATGGAAAGTATTTAGGGAAGCACTGGTGGCAAGTACAAGAGAAGTGTGTAGCATGTTCAAGGTAAGAGGAAAGCAGATGAGATAGGGCAGTGATTGGTTGGTTGAAGAAGTAAAGGTGCTAGTGAAAGGGAAAGGAGAGGTGTATTGCTGGTACCAACAAGGAAAGTGTGTAAATGATTTGAAAATGTACAATAGAAAACAGCAGGATGTCAAAAGAAAAGTGAAGGGGTTTGAAAAAGAGGGCACATGAGAGCTGAAATGTAACAAAACCAGTAAACTTCAGGGGAAGAGTGAGTATCAGTAAACTTCAGGGAGAATAAGATGTTTTTCAAGGAGGTTAACAAGAGAACAAATGGGTACAACAGTAAAGGGAGCATAAGGGGAAGTGGTAAAGCAGCTGGAGTGGATGGTATTACAGTTGAATCCATTAAATAAAGAGGTGAATGTGTTAGTGACAAGTTATTTATGATTTTCACTTTATGTATGAATCATGGTGGTGTGCCTGAGGATTGGCAAAAACATTTTTTTTGTTGAAGGCTCCATTCACAGACAAAAGTCCATTTCAAGGCCGGGCCTTAATAGAAATATAGAGAGAATTATGAAATGGAAAGAGAGAAGACAAGGGAAAGTATTCACGAATTTCTGAGGACGTGAAAAACCTGTCTTTTGAAATGTGCCAGTTCATACTTATTGGGAAAGACATGAGAAGGTAGAGAGTTCCAAAGCTTCAATGTGTGTGGAAAGAAGCAGGTATTAAAATGGCCCACCCTTTAGTTGCTGATGGCCACACAATAATCATGAGGTGCAGCAGCTAGCCAAGTATTGTGTGGTCTAGCTAGTGGTGGGGGCACACAAGCAGCCAGCTCTCAGGAGCAAAAACCAAAGTAATACCTATAGAA